>JAYESA010000017.1:132129307-132360105 GCA_036927795.1 Iris macrosiphon | reverse complement strand
ATATCCCGAGGGTCATTTGTTTCCTCTATGATGATGGTCGAGTGGAGCCACATGTTTTGCTTAATTCACTTTGGGTGGTTATATGTTGGTGTCACTCCATGGCATGGCTAGGGGAGCAAGAAGAGGTCCACAATTATGACTGTTGTTGCAAAAATATTAATCACTCTATGATTCACAATATGAACTTAGAAGTAAAATTATGGGATTTTGTAGATTATCGATTGGTCACATAAACTTTACAACTCAAATGAGTCCAATTTTGTTCACCCCCCCCCCCCCCCCCCCCCCCATCTAACAGGAGTTGTGATAACCTCATTTAAAATTTAATGTTAATTTAATATTAACATATTCATTTAATTCGTTCCCAGATAATTAATCTTAATATTACATATTAATGTTGATGTTGATGTTAAAGTTAAACTGTTTAAAATAAACATTGTTAAATGTTAACGGGGCTTATGATAACTCAACACCCCCCCCCCCCCCCTCTTTTAAATGGAGGTGAACAAAATCTTATTCCAATTCAAACCAATCAAAAAGGAGCAATAGTCAAACTATTAATATTAATGATTTGTGGTGTTCCGACTTGTTCGGATAGACAATTTTAGCAAAATTTCTTAACGCAACGTGATATCGGAACGGACTTACCTTCGTGCTTGGCAATGGTTAAGTCGATCGGTGATGACGATAACTGGACCAAAGTGGTATAGTAGTATAGATTTGTTTGTGATTGGCTACATCTTGTGGTAGATTTTTTTTCCTGGATATAAGAAGTTGGAGGAGATTTTTGGAAAGAAGAAGCAAAGAGAGTCTTTTCTTTATTTCAATAGTTTTTTTTTTTTCAATTCTCATCTCATATATGAAGATGATGTTTTGACTTTTTCTAATTGTGTTAACCAACATGTCTACTTAAGAAATTCATCCAATGCCATTTTATAACTATTTTTTTTTGGAAAATGATATTTGAATTGCATATTTGGATTATTTTGGATTATGATGACATTCAAAGAAATATTTTTTGTGTTTTGAATTTTTTTAGGACATTTTAAGTTCAGTCCAGGGTACACTAAAATTATGACTCCGCCCTTGGAAGTTGCTAATAAAAATAGCCTATCAACTTATAAATGTAGCAAGTTGCAAAAGCTTGATAGTTGAGGATATTTAAAAGAAAACTAGCCTATCAACTTATAAATGGCACAAACAACATATAATGGATAGTTAAGCAAGATATAGTGAATAGCAATTTCATGTGCTTCTAAAACGATATTTTCACTTACTATATTATCAATTTGATTGATGATGTTAGCATAATGCAATGTAAGACCACAAACACCCAATGTTTTATTAGCAAGTTGCAAAAGCTTGATAGTTGAGGATATTTAAAAGAAAACTAGCCTATCAACTTATAAATGGCACAAACAACATATAATGGATAGTTAAGCAAGATATAGTGAATAGCAATTTCATGTGCTTCTAAAACGATATTTTCACTTACTATATTATCAATTTGATTGATGATGTTAGCATAATGCAATGTAAGACCACAAACACCCAATGTTTTATTGTTGACTGGTCCGCTGTCACCCATGTTAATACCTGCAGAAACACGCACTAGTATAACATTAGCATGCAATATATCCAATGGAAATTTTTTAATGTCTGTGAAGGTTGAAGAATTTCAGTAATAACACAACCTACAGAGACGTGGTAAAAAATTTGCACACCATTATCATCAACAGAGTTGTTAGATATACATTATACGTTGTTCAAAAGTGATTTAAAGGTAGGGCTAATATACAACAGAAATCATTCATTTCATGCTTCACAATATAACACCTCATTGAGTAAAGAAAGGTTTCAGCCAAAATGATACATATAAGTGAGAATGAATAACTTGGGTCTTTAATAATTCTACTTATGGACCTGGATCAGTCCCTCATTCTTTTAGTCATCCAAAATTCTGCAGATATACATTATGCGTTGTTCAACAGTGATTCAAAGGGAGGGCAAATATACGACCGAAATCATTCATTTCATGCTTCACAATATAACATCTCATTGATTAAAGGTTTCAGCCAAAATGATACATATAAGTGAGGATGAATAACTTGGTCTTTAATAATTCTACTTATGGACCTGGATCAGCCTTCATTCTTTTAGTCACCCAAAATTTCCTTCTATGGGAAAAAAAACAGCATTGAAATGGATGGAGTATCTAGGTCGTGAGGCTCATCGACACAAGACAGTTGTTCATGTTCTATATGCTGGAAAGTTTATCTTTCCAGATGGCTGTGGTTCAATCCAGCAGCTCGATCGATCCATCTCTTTGGTTCGCAAGCACTCTTAGCAAACGATGAGGTGGTTTCTTTAAGGTGCAATGTTCATTTCGGTAGTGGTTCTTGGCACATGGACGGATGTCTTCTAATTCTTCTAGGGAGTTTTGTCATATTTAGAGTATCATCCTTCTATTCTTCTCATGATTTTCGGGTGTTGTCGGTTCTTCCTATTCATAGGTGTTTTGTTGGGTGTACTATTAGTGCTTTCTAGAGGCATCCATTTGTTTTTAGGGGCTTTGGTATGTTTCTGGAAATATGTTTGTTTGGTCTTTACAACTGTTGTATGTTTCTTCAGATATGGTACTTTCATGTATCGTTCCATCTTATTTCCATCTTTGAAGGTGATGATTAATTAAAAAAAAAACCTTTTTGTTGGTAAAAAAGAAGAAGAAGAAGAAGAAGAAGAAGAAGAAGAAGAAGAAGTGAGTATGAATATGTAGCAAGACTTTTCCACCGTTTTCACTTTGGATTCTAATATGTCCAACGAATAATTATAATATCATCATCATCCAAGCCTTGGAGACAAGAAGAGACAACAACAGAAAGATTAATCAAATCTCACATCTGCCTGTCAATCTGCTATATTCATCTACAACTTGGATACACAATTCTTGCTAAGACACTTATGGGTAACATCTTGCTCTATAACCTAGAAGAAATAATTTTGGTGGGGTGGGGGTGACGAGTATGTTCAGGGAGTGGTTGTTAGCAAAAAAACACTATGTATTGGCTAAGCTAAACTTGCAAGTCATAATGTTATTACTAACCAAAAATATGTATTCGTGGGAAGTTACAAGTGGCACCAAATGAGGACAAGATGAGAAAATCGACTTAGGAGGTTTGGACTTGTGCAACCAGACTAATAGATGCTTCCGTAAGGAGCGATAATAGAATAGTTAATGGAACCGCTAGGACTAGAGGTAGGCCTAAAGATCACGGTTTGAAGTGGGAAAAAAGGATATGGATTTTGTTAGCATTACAAAGGACATGGCCCTCAACAGAGCCAAATGAAAGAAGAGGATTCACACAGCCGACCCCAAAAAGTTGGGATAAAGGCTTTGCTGTTGTGTTGTAAGTAGCAAGAATATCGGGACCTGATGGTATTATATTCTTAACCATCGGGCTGGCATATTGATTCATACTATAAGTGTACTTGAATAGAGTGTTCACGAATTTCAGTCAGCATGGAGCATCTTCTCCACATAATACTCCACTAGAAGCATGCTAAAAAATTTGACAAAATAACTTGTACACAAAAATAGTTAGGTGACGTTTTTAAGGCCATGGATTTGAACAAACATCATTCTTGTGCAGCCTAGAGTAAATTCTACATACTATCAAAACCTCACGGTCATAAAACAGGAACCTGTCAAGAAGATTAAGAAACTAAACACTGGAATAAATACTGAACATGTTAGAAGTGAAAATACATACCAGTGGTCCCAAATGCCTCAAGGATCACTTTATGTAGAAAGACAACAACGTCAACGAGTTTCTCCACAACCTACAAAATCATGTAACCTTAAAATTTTGAAATACTCGAGTTACAAAAGAAAGCAGCAGATCTTAGTTATTAAAAATAAGGTAAAAAGCAATAAGAGTATAAACTGGAGACTCCACATATCAAGTACTCAAAAACTGCTTGAATATAACTCATAGAAAAAATAAAGTTCAGTAAAGACTTCAAGAAAACTGGGTCACTAAATTGTGACCGGCAAAAAGTTGACGTGTTACCTCCTCCAAAGTTCTTGACCACAGAGATTTCTTCTTTAAACTTTTTACAAGCTTTCTTTGGCGCTTTAGTTCACTATGTAATATCATCAGAGTCTCTGTTAAGAACAGCAAGTGAGCTTAAGTTCATTACACTGATTAACAGATCAGGAAATGTGAACTACTTCATATGAACTCGAGCTGTAAATTCACTAACCATCAAATAGGACAAGACATGAAAATCACTAGCCCATAAATTTGTGTAATGGCATATAAATTTGTATAATGATAAATTGTAGAGGAAATTCCATGATACAACGGCCTTGAACATAAACCTACATAATTTAGTCTCCAATTCCTGAATAGAGTAACAAAAAGCAAGAGAGAGGCTGCCATTGAACTGAGAAAGCTGACTGACCAATGGTTACAAGTAAACTATTTCATGCAAATTAAGCTTGTGCACCTAAGAGCAACACTACCAATTTTCAAGAACCGACAATGAGGATGAAGGGGTAAGATGATAATATATGATCATCTCGACTCAGCTTTAAAGTAAACAGTAAGCCAAATATGCAAGTAAAACTATCTTCCTACTTTCCTAGTGTATTCATAACTTTTAATAAGCTTTGAATAAGTAATGCATGTTAGTTAAAGTTTTCACATGAAAACACTTGGGAAGGAGCCAGAATATGCAAGCATACATAACATGCTCAGAAAACATTTTTGGCCTGACGAGTTCTTAACTTTGCTGCCGATATGATTGATTGATGTTCCACCACTGTTGAATTTGTTTATGATGTACCAACATGCCTTTCTCTATACTACACCAACCAGAGAACCTTAAAGATACCATGCTGCTACCAGGAACTGATTGCTTCCTATAGTTAGGTAATCATCTCCCTTCCTACAGTCAATCTCTTAAATAAATAAAAAAGCATTTCCTGTAAAGGGCCAAGTGCTCCAGGGCAATGGGCAATTCTCGGGAAAGTTGATGACAAATAATGTTCATTCATGAGGTATAATATACATGACTACATGAGGAAGAAGACAATATTAGTCGACTACCCATATTGGCAATTGCTGCTGCATCCATCTTCTCTGGTTAGTTGTCTCTATGTATCAATGATAATGATGATTCATGGTGGGATCTAGGAGAAACAATAATTTGACTAATCTTTTAAAGCAGTTTCCCAACATGAGTTATAACAGTTCACCAGTTAAGATTGTCAAAAATCAATCCACTGCAGGATATTTTAGAAAAGACATCAAGCAAGGGGTGTTTGATTCAAGAATAACTTGAGTCCTATGTCATGATGGCTTTAATTTACATCTGACACCAAGAAAGCAATGTCAAGGGATGAACCAGGATGGATAATGACAAGTTGGAGACTCAAGAAGAAAGAAGGCCATGATTTAACTCCTTGTACCTTCACTAAGAAGGGGTCCTCTTCTAACATCTCAAAGGATAAAAAAAGACTAATCGTTTAAAGGAAAACACATCCAGTAGTAGAAAGATTTCTTTCGTAGAGGTTTTGAGAAACTACGGGCTCCTAATTATAATCCAAATGAATGAGCCATCAATATTGGGTCCATCCATCTTTCTGGTTGCTTCCCTATCAACTAAATCTTTTTTAAGTCTCGGAAATGTAAATATGTCAAACCCACAAGCTTGCCTAAGGTAAGGATATAAATAGCATGCCCACCTTGCCTAAAGGATTTATATTGACTTTGGTGCATATAGTGGATACACCAGGATTTGGTTTCTTCTAAGCTTGGTCAAGGCATGCACCTAAACCATAGTGCCTGATTTTACCAATTTAGACTTCATGGACTGAGGGCCTGAGTTTTAAATTTGGAATTTGGAAAGACCTACCATTAGGGGAAATGGACATGGAGGGGTTGTACTTAGGCATGTATGCAGGGTGTCTAACACAACAACTCCCCAAAATATAGACACAAGGACAAGGGCATATATGCATAGATTTTCAAATATACATATATTTAGCAGGAACTTTTATATATGGTTTAAATTGTGTTTGGATATTAAGAAAGCAATAAGTACAAAAATGGGCAAGGATATTGAAATCATATTGTCTTCTTCTCTAAATTGGGAGACAATACTCTTCATCTTGTGAATATTTTCATACAATATCGATAAAGCCTGTATCCAAATTTTTGGGGATCTTGTGAATATTTTATGACTCATAAAAAGCACAAGTGAAGGATACGGATGGACAAATGTCGTGTCGGGCATGGATGGGCATGTGTCATTTCGGACACAGATGGACACAGTAAACCGTAATAGGTTCAAGTGTCCTACATATCATACACTGAGTGAGACTAATAGTAGGTTTAGGTTATGACAATATTGTTTATGGTCAAGTTTGAAGCCTACATTGCTATAAGTCACTCTCCCTAATTAAATATTGGCCTTGACATACGCTTTACATCACGAAACTAGGTATAGCCCCGTGACCACATGGTTGGTACATACTAGGTTTGTTGGTCAAAATCTTAGAAGCCAGAAGCGGGAGTGGGGACGGGGCGGGAGCGGGTGCGGGGAAACACGACTACTTAGAAGAGTCTAAAGTAGGGAGCGTGCGCTAATAATTTTTTATGTTTATCAATTATTGTTATCAAATCTTATAAATATCTTAATATTTATTAGAATTTATAAAGTTTAGTACAAAGTTACAAAGAGATCATTCGTATGTTGATTTTTTATTATGTAAATGTAAGTAATCTTTAATTTCTTGTTACTTTGATAAACATGTATTAAATTTTTTCCAACTTACTTTCCAAAATTTATGTCCTCTTTTAAAATTATGGTCATATTATGAAAACCGTTCATGTCGCTGAGGAAACGAGCTCCCGTTGCCGGAGCAACGAGCTCCCAAGTAAGAACCGCCGAATCAAGGTTCTTATTGAGATTCGTTTACCTCTTAGGAGTTTATGGCTTCTAAGGGACTCAAAAGCACACATTCAAGTGGTTCTCTAACTTGCTTTGGGCTCAACTGCAAGGAAGTTAACATGTTTCATTAGGCTAAATTCAGTGTTGTTTCCAAAAACTTACTACAAAAGGCACAAATTTCCATCTTAATTACAAAAAATGGCATGGTGCAGATGAGCTCAAAAGAAACCCAAAAAGAACCAAACAAACGCACCATAAGCAAGACCTAGATTACATACAAACCATTCACTATAATATATGAACCCTATAAGCATACAACAAATATAACTATGTATGAAGTATGTTTCAGAAGTTAATTTTCACTCTAAATCAATTTTTGTATGCAACAGTTTAAGAAATAGGTTATACTTGAACTCAAATTAGCCCTATTCCTGGGCAGAATCACTATAACCTAAACTGAATATAATTTAACCTGGCCTTAACATGGCTGAATCTAAGTTCATCTCTAGACAGGATCTATATGATAGGGTTGGATATGAAAATCCAACTTGTTGTCAAACAATGTGTGGCTTCAAAAAAAAAATAAAGCTGATGCTGATAGGGTAAGGGTTTGTAACCAAACCTGAATGAATCAAAGGATGCTAAACTTGTTAATGACAAAAAAAGAAGAGAAAAAAATGACGATACATGAAATTCGGAGAGAACTTTTAATTTATTGATGTGAATAAAACATGATAAGCTTTGGTACATTTATAGAAACAAGTCATGAAATTCTCCTTTAGCCCATGCGACGTGGGACTAAAGTGAGGTATGACACTCCCCCGCAAGCTGGAACATATATATCAATCATTTCATTTCCAACTTGGATAACAGTTGATCAAACAAAGGTCGAAGCAGTGATTTGGTGCGAATATGAAGAAGAAGATACGTGTTGTAGGATAACTTTTTTCTGTCACTCTCTTGAATAAAGTGACAGTCTATCTCGATGTGCCAGTCCTATCATGAATAAATGAATTCTCAGCAATATGGATCACAACCTTGTTGTTACAGTAGAGAGCAGCTCGAGAAGAGGGGGTGACTCCAATGTCTAAGGAGTGAGTTGAGTCAAATCAACTCAGATCCAGCATGTCTCATGACTCTATATTTAGCTTTAGCAGAAGAACGAGCAACTACATTTTGCATTATTTTGTGGGACTAAAATAAGGTATACAATATTGGTTAACTGACATTATACAAACAAAATTGTATTTCATTATTTTGTATTTCATTAAATAGGCAACTTATATACCTCACTTCAAAACATCTCATAAAACCTAACGTTACAAATAGCATTTGAAGTCAATGTGTGTATAAGAGTATTTTGATAAGCCCCTAATCAACAATAGTACAAGATAATGGTCTTTCTCCTGAGAAGTTCAAGAGAGTATGTGACACAGCAATGGGTCAAAAAAAAAAAATCCTATGTAGTTTCCCTGTAGTGATCTTATCATGTCCTTAAGTACTCGAAAATTAAGGTGTTCCTTTATATAAACTCAATCATGTGACTGAATTCCACTGCTGCACAGATAGACAATCACCAATTGCAATGAATATAGCAACCGGTCAAACTGAGTACTTGTTATTATAAACTTGTTGATATAGAAAAAATAAAATACAGAAATACGATATTTACCTCTTCTAGATGAACGTAGTGACTCCTCTTCCTGCCACTTCCGCTGATAATCCTGTTCAAATCTATCTAATGCATGCAACTCGTGATAGAGCTCCTATACATGTCAAAACCATTAAGTGTTCAGTGTACAAGAATGTAGATAAACGTCGTGATAATAGAATTATTTTCTCTGAACTTGGGTGGAACCGTGGAATCCCACATACACATATGTTTATGTTAAAACTCAGTCATATATCTAGTTGTCACATACATGCTAAAAGACTACATAGTATTGATGCCGTAGCAAAGAATAATATAGAGATGTCCAATCAAAACCTAATAAAACCACTCACCAACTTCACCCCTTCAATTAGCAATTGTCTAAAATCCGCATCAAGAAACTTTTACATTAGTTGAAAGTTGCTCTACTTCGAACCGTAGAAGATGTTCATATACTGCTAATACTAACTTCATTTACCTCAAATTCCTTTCTTAAATAAAACTCAATAATTGTTTCTTTTACCTTCTCAGCTAAAGTATATGATATCCTGCTTCTTCTCTAACAAACTCCTTGAGACAAATTTTATTTTATATTGCATATGGGGGCTAGTGGTAGCTCTATCTACTGTCTATATACCTAGATCTATCACATGTCATTATCTTCTCATTTTTCAAAATCACCATTTAAATCTCCTCGGGTATTTAGCTTTTCTCTATTGAGATTTTTATTATTCTAACACATCATCGCAGATAGAATACACCCATTTTATGGGTTGAGAGTTGGATTTACAACCATAGTCCCCTGACACTGCACCAAAGATTTAATGTTGTGACAGTTGAGGATTGAATATTTATTATTTATATTATTTCAACAAGGTGCATATGCACTCATAACATTAATAGCATTCTCCCCTAATTCAACTTTACTAAAATTACCTCATCTCCTTTTCTATATCTACAATGTTTTCTTTTTATATTTTATCCAAGAGTTTGTATTCTCTCCTAATTCAACTTTATTAAAATTACCTCATCTCCTTTTCTGTATCTACGACGTTTTCTTTTTATATTTTATTCAAGGGTTTTCCTACCACGTTTCTATGTCTCTTGTATACTGTTTAAATCTTGTACTTCCAATTTTTCTAGATTTCTCACCTACTCAGTTTAGTTTCTTGTAAACAAACTATATTAATTTTTTCCTGATTATGTTATCCACCAACTCCATTCCCTTTTTCATTAGTCTTCTTCTATACCAAGCAGCTAAGTTAATCCTACTTCCATGCGGTCCTTAAGCTAGTGGCTTCTTACACCCTACAAATCCTTGTCTACTTGTCACCAAATTCAAGTAGCCATATATGTCTCTTCTATAAAAGGCCCTAGTCCTTAATTGCTTGAGCTCCAACAGGTTGATAGCAATGCAAGACACCACTTATATCATTCCACAGATATCATTCTATCGGGGGTTGGAACAATGCAACACGTCAATATTGAGGGGCGCGGCAAAACATGTATTATGTAAGTGTTCGTTTCATGAGATCCTACAAGGTTTTATGCTCTACTTGCAACCTACCTAATGCAACCCTCCTTTCTATCTGGGAGGAGAGTCCGAGAGTGAAAGTATAAGAGATAAAAGCACAACATAGGTGGAGAGAAATGATTGATGTGCTAACTAATTTACTCAAGCAAATTTTAAGAACTAGGAAATTACCATAGAAATGAGATACAATATTATAGTACTTACAGAACAAAGGAGAGAGAAAGAATTGTAATAACCATCAAAACTCAAGCTTACAAGTGATACCAAGAATCTCAGGGATGGAGTAATCAATTAAAGATTTAGAAAACAAACTAAAGTTTGAATTTTGAAAGAATCAATTTGATTATATAACGGGGAGATATATTAAGGTAGTCATTTACTTACTAAACAAATTAATGAAAAATCCAAAAACAAGAATAGGGATCTAGTGATCATCTACACATGATTCAATCGACTTTAAAAAAAAAGCTTATTAGAGTACCTACGTTGCACGGACACGGATTCGACACGACACTTTCAGACAGTGGCACGGATTTTGTACCCATTTTGGTGTCCTAGTGTATTTCAGAGTGTCTATGTCGTGTCTGGTACGTGTGTCCGACACGTCACAGACATAGCATGAATGTTGTAGTGTATGCGCTTCTTAAGAGAGTACCTAGGGAGATAATGTGGAGGGTTTGGAACAGAAAAAACATCTATAAGATAGAATGAGGCTATAGAAGGATATGTATTAAAGCTACCATGTGGATAAAAATAATTAGAGGAGAGATTGCACCATCTCACCTCGTTGTTGTTCGTTGCTGACATACATCAAGGATCAAGATTAAGACCTTACCTCTTTCAGCTATATATGGATGAAATTACTAGGCATATTAAGGATAATGTTCAATATGTATATTGTTTGTTCACGATATTATGTTACTTGATAAAAGTATAGAAGGGTTAACTTCTAAAATCTAACTGCGAAGAAAAACTTTTGGATCTAAGGGCTCTTAATTAGTATGACGGAAAAAAAAAAATATAAAATGACAGTTAAACCAAAAGTCAAAAAGAGAGGAGGGAGAAGTCCACATTAATTGATAATAGGCAGCTAGGAGCGATAGCTTTCTTTATTTAGGATCAATCATTCATCATGGAGAGAGTAACAAAGATGTATTAAAACAAAAATGTTGAAACATAGTGTTTTTGGGGAGCTTTGTGATTGCTTGATAGTTGATACGTTGAATGTTGAAATATAAATTCTATAAGACAGCATGCCATGCTTTATCAATTGAAAGTTGGGCAATCAGAAAATAAAATGTCTAAATGCGCTGAAAAAGGAGAATGTTAAAATAGATCATAGATGAGTAGCAACATGTTGAAAGGTAGGATAAGAAATGAGAGTACTTGTGAGAAGTTGGAGGTGTCGCCAATTGAGGATAAGATGCGAGAAAATTGTTCCAAGTGTATTCAACATATGCAATGTAGACCAATGGATGCACCGGTTAAAAGCAATAAGATATCAGTTAAATGACTTTCTAGAACTAGAGCTAGGGCTAAATGAACTTGGATTGAGCTCCTAATGGACATGATGTTTGTTAATATTACAGAGAACATAGACCAGGATAAATATTTCAAGTTCCTTGCCCCAAAATTTTGGGATGAAGGCGTTTTTTTTTTTTTTTTGTTTTTTTTTTGTATCAAGAGTGAGTTACAACAGTTAGATTCATTTGATTTTATCTTCATTACACAGTAATCCTCTCATTCTTCTAGACATTCCCTTATTACAAGAATCTTCAGCATGCCCACAAAGGTGTAGAATTCAGAAATCCTGAGCTCCTATACCTTGTCACCTTCACTTTCCCAGCCGGATCTTTCGTCTATAGTTTTCTCTACATGATGCGCTACTTGCCAATTGCAGCCACAACATAGGATAGGCAGCTATGAGTTAGGTTTTTCTTAGGAGGGTTTCAAAATATTTTTGAAAATCCTTTGAACTGTGTACCGTTATCTAGTTTTCTATGTGTACTCAGAGACGGCGTGTACTGTTCTTTATTTATTTGTTTTTTCGGTGTTTTAAATTATTTTTATAGTTGTTTCTCCTCATTTCTTTTTTGTTTTTATATGTGATGTAATTTCTTTTAATGACAAATTAGCTACCAATTGCCCTTATATATATATATATATATATATATATATATATATATATATATATATATATATATATATATATATAACCTTCTTTTTATTATTGTCACATTCTAATTCATTTTTTTCCTTCCAAACTACATAACCTTTGAACATCTATATTGCTCTTTAAATGCTTATCCTTAACTTCTAGGTTACAACCGCACTCTAAGCTCTCTATTGTACATTATTTGTATATTATTTAAGGGTTTGTTAATATAAGTCCCTTAAATATTGTTGATTTCAACATAAGCCATCCGAATCTTGTTACTCCGAAGGAGACCCTTCAACTATGTCCATTTCAAAATAAGCCCCTCGGTCAACTTTTGTCCAAGTTAAGGTAACCTAATCCTATAGTTATATTAACCATAATACATAAAGGACTTGAGGTTAAAGAAGAGGGAAGACAATGACCAAGGGGGACGGGGGTTGTCGAAAGATGGAGGGAGAGGGAATGATTGGTTGGTCAAGGGAGGGATGGAGGAGGAGGAGATAGTGGTTGTGTTGGAAAATGGGTTTGAGTTTATTGAATTTTGGGGGTTTCGGGTTTGGATTTATTGGATTTAGGATGAAGGATCAATCGAAGCATAGGAGAATGGACGAGGGAGGAGGGTTGACACCGTTGCGGAGGAAAGGTAGGGGTTGGGTTGGAGAAGAAGAATGGACTTGGGGTTGGAGAAGAAGAAAAAAGAATTAGGATTTGATTGGTTTGAGGAAGAAGAAAGAGGATAAAATGATCCAAAATATGACATCATTTAACTTTAAATGATGCCCGTTAGTGCCCTTAACCGTAGGGGCTTATGAGCAATAATCTAAATGGTCTGGGAATCTCCTTTCTAACAAGATGAGGGGACTTATGTTACCAAATTTGAGGAGCTTATATCAAAACACTCATTATTTAAAGATGTATGATTTATAATAAATAATTCATCATGATGGAGAAGTTGAGAATGACTCAGAATTAAAGCACGATATTTGAAGTGTAGTACTTCCGAAGTGCCTTGTTATCTTAGGATATCCTTGAAGTTGAAAGGGGGTAGGTATAGGGTTGTCCATGATTTATGGATCATAGTCAGGATTGTCACACAACTATAAAATGGCATGTCCGAAGTTTGTATATTTGAAATGGAATGCTAAGATAGACGAGTGACAGTACATTGAAAGATAGCACATAGATGGGTGACAATACATTGAAAGATAGCATAAGTTAGTGCAACCATGAAAATTTGGAGGCGATGTCAATTGAATATAAGATGAAAAGAAATTTGTAATGCCACGTTCCTAGCAGTGGCAATATATTGCTACAGATGTTGGTTTACTGGCCCAAGTAAGAGGAAAGCCTTCAGTAAGAGTTCTCTTGTTATGACAGGAATACGTTTCATCATAGATGAGTGGACAACACTTCGCTTTCTGATTCTTTCACGATTAATAATGAAACCATAGAGAATGGATTGTTTTGCTTCTAAGAATGGAGTCTCTAATCACTAGAATGATAATTAAATAAAATTTGTATGCTCTTGATAGAATGATTGTATAGGCTCTTTAGTTTATGTTGTTAAAAGATATGAATTTGCATGCTTAAGTTATAGGTTGTTTGCAAGAATTGTTGCCATACTTGATTTAAAGAGAGAGAATGATTGCATAGACCTTGTATTAAATAAAGAATTGTTGCTATGTTTGTATAAAGAAAAATAGAATGATTGCATAGACTCTTTATCGTATGTTGTTAAAAGAGAAAAATTCACGTGCTTGAATTATAGACTATGAATACAACTAATAGAAGTATTGCTTTACTTGTTAAAGAAAGATAGAATAATTGAGATTGCATGTTTCGTTATCGTTGTAAGTAGTGAAGTGTATGGATACTATTGTATTGTTTGTAAGAAATGATACTAAAGAAAGAAAGGAAGAAGACGACATAGTCGTTGAAATAAATGAAAGGAAGAACAGAACTACGACTTTATGGTTAGAAAGGAAGAAAGACAAAATTGTTTACTTAATATTTAGTTGTTGCATCGTAATATTTTATCTGATATAAACTACATTCATGCATTGGTCATGGACAACTTGTGCACAAGTATTAGTCTTTCGATCGATTGTCGAGACACCGAGATCGTATCGATCTAGGAGAGATAGGACACCCTGAGACTTGTGCGTCCTTGCAATCAGGGAATACCAAGTCTATTAGAGAGATTGACTTGTACATCCCTAACTTCTATTTATGGAAAGTCACCCATGGACCATCATGTAGTTAGCTCGCATGCTAAGGATAATATTCTTGCTGACCTAACAGTTTGATGTATAGACGGACAAAAAAATTATAGAAACTATATATGTAAATTGTTCTAATCATTATTTGTTACATGGATGAATAGTCGACCGTGGATAAGAATCACTGCATAAGTGATGTTTCTGTTGTTTTATGTTCCTTACTATAAATTGTTCCTAAGAAAGAGTTTGGTTTAAGTATATTGATTATATCATGTTCCTAAGAAAGAATTTGGTTTAAGAATAATATGTTGTGTTTGTTAAAGGAAGAAAGGAATGGATCGTTATTGTTCATGAAATAATCTATAATGCTTTAATGAACGAAAGTAAAAAAGTACGAATTTTTATTAAGTATTGAAATGAAATATGTTTTTTATTTCATTATTGACATGAAATGAAAGTAGGTAAAAGATAGAAATACTACATTTTTAAAAGAAATATTTTTTCACATGATTACTTAGAATCTTCTTTCATTTGAGTGTAGTTTTTGCCACTCACCACTGCATTCTCCAATGTACTGACCCCCACCTCCACATGTGCTAGACTTTCTGAGGTGGTAGAAGACCTCGTCTTTTGGGAGCTGGAATCTGAAGGCGCATTGTTGTTTGTATAAAGGAATATAATGTATGGAATGAAGTCATTGTACTTTTTTCAGTTTCAAAAGTAGTAAACCAAGTTGGCATGTTCAGTTGGTGATTGAAAGCCTTTTTAATCGTTGCAAGGTGATTGAAAGCCTTTGTAATCGTTGCAAGTTATGAATAAAAAAGATTATGTTCTTGTCTCATTGTTATTATTTAGTTTTCTGCATAAAAGTTTCGTTGCTTCACTCTCATTCACTCTATTTTGTTACAATCCTTTGGGACGTGACAAAATCGCCTTAGGTGGCTAGACATGTGCAATATAGATTAATAGATACACCAATTAGGAGCGACAACATACTAGTTAAAGGAGCTCCAAGACGTATGCAATCAAGAATATCATTTTTGCTAATGTTATGGAGGAAATGGCTCTCAACGGAGTTGAAGGGAATAAAATGATTCAGATATCCAACCCCAAAATATCGGGACAAAAGGTGTAAACAAGTACCATTTACTAATTCAGGAAGTTTATTTCCAGTCCTTGGTTGGATTTGTAACTTATGGGTTAAAAAATAGAGTTCACTAACTTGTAAAGTAATAATATATAATTTAGCTTAGTATCTATCTATATATGTGTGTATACATATATGCAGCCTGAATGAACATATTATAACTTCAGGCACACTCAAAACAAATTAAATTGCACCTAATGGAAGATACCAAGTATTGGCTATGCAATCTATGGAAAGAAGGGAAATTCCTGACAACAAGAATATGACTGTTTAGTGACCGTTACGATACTATATTAGATCTCTCTTTGAAAGTACTTACAGAAGTGTTCTGAGCCAAATTTATCAAATGTTGACTTGTTGTTTCTACCTCTTCTTTTAGCTGTTCTATGGGCACAATTTCGAAATCCAATCTGAACACAGAAAGACAGGTTTCACAGGTCACAAAATTATGCAGCTGACATTCAAGGAGTGGAAGCTTTCACAGTGAATGGTAAAACCCACTTTTGAAAATATCGGTCGAGATTATGCCATACGGGGTCTTTACACAGGTCCCCGAATCTAATTACTTCTGCAGAGAAGATATCAAATTCCTCTCTGTAAAAGAAACCATGTGGAGAATGGTATCAATTGTACACCTAAGAACAACAATCAAACAATCTGCAGAAAATACGAAATATAACAAGTCCTGGGGCTGTGAGCCCTTAGTGCACCTCTTGCCAATAGCTGCAATTGACATCAGTTCTCTGGTGTCCACAGAAACCAGTTCTCTTATTCCATCTGACTGCAAAACCTCTTCCTTCAAAAATTTGATGTTCTCGTCTGAAAGGGATCTCAACAAATTAGAACCCTTAGCGATCGTATTAGCAACTTCAAATGCCAATATCGATACATTGTTCCCTCGAGCAGAGACTCCAGCGATAAAGCCACTATTATGGTTCAAGTTTGACATGCTGCTTCCCAGTGTATCTAAGACAGATACAGCCTTTTCTAGACCAGCAATGCCAGCCCTTCCCAAAATTGAGCCTGCTTCTGGAACCTAATTAGCATTCATAATAAATAATAATATTAGCATAAATCAAAAGATATGAGCCAAAAGAAAAAAGTTCCAAATGATTATGAATAGTAGTACATCCATAAGATATAAAACGAAAAGAAACTTTTCTTTTGCCAAAAAAAAGTTATTGGTAGATCATCCGGTATAATTGACAGAATTATGAAGTATAAACACAAGAATTTTATGTAGAATAGGCATGTTCAAGGCAACCCAATGCAAACATGTGCTACCATCTCTTTACTCATTTAAAACAGAAGAGTGCAGGAGAGAGTGAATACATGTGCACACAAAGTAGAGAGAGAGAGAGAGAGAGAGAGAGAGAGAGAGAGAGGACCAAGGCAGCAAGAACGCTCCAAAAGTATGGGCCTTGTCGTGTCGGACCGTAGTTAATGGGTAGACCTAATCCTCCGTCGAACATGTTCTTGGCACGAGCATTCGGGATACATTTCCGATCACGATAATTATCCTACTCGATCTGGATCGCTAAATTTGGCGATCTGAATCAATCATTGAAATCTCAGTATAAATTTCTTTTTGCAAAGATTCTTTCAATGCAAAGAAAGTTGGAAAAAAACATGAGATTGTTGTCAATTGGGGTTCATAGCTATGCATGTCTTATAAAATTTGACTTTGTTTGTACTATTGTTATTTCTTCATTGCTTATGAACCAACAAAGTTTTGCAAGTTGCTCCTGCAAAGAAGAGAATGGGCTTATGAGATTTTATGATGTCATTGTTATTTTGTATGAAAGTTCCAAGTCTTTTGAATTTTGACATCTTATTTTATGGATTATTTACATGTTTTGGTTTGGCACTATTGTATAATTCTACTTGAAATTTTGTGTTCCGAATTAAGGTATGAATAAGAAAAGTAAAGTTTTGCATCTTATTAAATGAAGTGAATTAATGAGTTTGAATTTTTATTATGTTCTATATAGGCTTCTCCTTCTATATATAACACAATTATCTAGTCAAATTTGAACAAGTAAATAACAAAGTTCCAATTAGGATTTTAAAACATACCGCGAACCAAATTGGCGAACCAATTAACCCTACCCCTTTCGTACCGAAAATAAAGACAACTGGCATACTCGGTCCCCAAATCCATTTCATTACCCAATATGTACTGTGTCCCATGTAACTATGTGTCGAAAACGTATCAGACACAACCCAGATATTCCAAAATAGAAAATACACAAGGACACACCAAAATATGAGACGTATCAGTGTTGTCATGTCCTTGTCGTGCCATGCCCTCCTATTTATGTTCATGCAACATAGGAGAGGACTAATCTAGAAGACAATAAAGTATTTTTTGCTAAAACTGTAGAAGAGTGATCATTATCTAAAGACGTTTCCCATCAAAATGGGTAGTTTGTGGAGCACAACTGGAAATTGAGAAGAATATACTAAAATGATGAACAAATTTTATAGCCATCTATCACCATGACTGAACCCTTCCAACTGGTGCCAAATTCTTGGCCAATAAAAACTATGGACAAGTAGAGCACTTGCAAAGAACCTAAAAAGCCAGTTGGCAGGTGAGGAAGATCATACTTAATCTTGATACGATTTCATCTCATGCAACAAATTAAGGATCAACCCTCCAAAATTCTCTTAGACCAAGAAAGAGTCAAAACAGTAAAGATGATAAGATTTGCTACAGACATTGCATTCATATGCAAGAAAAAGATAAACCAATATGTAGAGCAAGACAAACCCACATAAATCTTTGAATATTCTACTAATGTGACACTAACATGCAAAGATGAGGAATCAAGAGAGTTGTAATTATTCATCATCATCGTCATCCAAGCCTTTTTCTATCAGAATGGGGTCAACTATAGAGCATAAAAAGCACCGTACAAGATTTGACAAAGTTTTATAATTGATTGTCGACCTAACATTAACCCTCACATCAACCATCTATGTTGGTGCAAAATTCCAAGACAAGATAGCTATGTGCATGAGAGGACCATGCCACAAAACGAAGGTAGGCAGTTGGGAGGTAGGTAGACGACGTACCTTTTAGATTGCAGTTTAAGCTCACTCAACCAAAGAGCAACCTCCAAGTTCCCCTAGAGTATAAAGAGTATATACCAAGGCCTCGTTTGGTTCGCAGAATCATGGTGTAGGAAAAGGAAAGTCATTTATTTTCTATGTTTGGATGCTAAAGGAATGGAGGAAAAGAAAGTGATTCCTAATGGAAAGTAAAAATATGGGAGAAAATTGTTCTCTCCACCAACCCAAGGAAAAATAAAGAGTCTATACAGGTGCCTTGTCCGTGTCGGACACGTATCGCACATAGCTAGGGTTTTGAGAACGATAAACCAACGAAGAATACCTTTCCGTTCCTGGCAGGGGTCATCCGGAGCTCGCCGGAGTCGTAAATATGGAGACCGCTCCTGTGGATTCCACTGAAACTCTTCGACGACTCGTACGGGGACGGAGAGGGAAGATCGCGCTCCCCCTCCTCCTCCTCCTCCTCCTCCTCGTCCTTGACCTTTCCCCGGGAACTAACGCACCCCATTCTCCTCTTTCTCTTCTTCTTTCTTTCTTTCTTCTTCTTCTTCTTCCTGGACCCTAATTTGGATGTGGAAGGAGAATTGGGACTAGTGATCAATCAACTTAAAATTCATCGGGGGGCGTGGCGTTGCTCTTTTGACTAACTAACTAAAATTGTCTTGTTCTGCTGCGTGCGCTTTGAATTTTGACATGGTAGCAATTTGAAAATTGAAAGTGGAGAGGCACAGTAGCCTCAGTTTGACACACAAAATGTTCCATCTTTGATTGCTTCTCGAGTTTGAGTTTGACAGGTTTGATTTTAACATTAGAAAATCATTGCAATAAAGTCTGGTTACCGGAAGAAGTCATCAGTACGGACTGGATGACAGAGAATTAGTAAATCAAAACACGAAAATGTATTATTATTTTTATATAAATCAGAGAGCAGTTGATTTTAAAAATATATATTATTTTTTTTATGCAGAATGTACATAATTTTAAATATTATACAAAATATCTAAAAAATAATAAAATATTTATTTATTTATCAATTTTTATACCACTTAGACATTTCAGTTTGTTTATTTTAGCGTCTCTTGCTCTAAAAATGAAAAAAGACTTGTCGGAGTCGACTCTATTCATCTTTAATTAAAAAACTAATTAGTCTTTAGACTCCAAATTTTATATCATTTTAGAGTTTAAGGTTTCATACAAAAGTATGAAAAAGTAAGAGGAAACATAAAAAAATAGAGATATATTTTTCATAAACATTTTTTTTTTTGTTCTTTACGATGGATGAAAAATAGAAAGTGTCTACCTTTCTTTATTTGGTATAGATAAAAGAACATAGACTTTATCAATTATATCCTCAATTAAAATATTTATTTATTATTTGATCTTATTGAATAATTTTTAAATCATATAATTTCTATATGGTATAATTATAAATTAGGATAAGCTTCCACTTTTTATCCTACTTTTAGAGGAAATTGAATTTCTTAAGTAAGGAGAGAAAAGTAATACCTCAACTTTTCATTTTCTACACATTTTTTTTTATATCAAGAGAAAATGTATCGTCCCTCCACTTCTCCCTCCTCTATTTTTTCTTCCTTCCATTTATCTCTCTTACTAAATGGACCCTAACTCCTAATATGTCAAATTGAAAAGTTTGGACCTTGATTTTTTTTATTATACACTAAACATGAATACAAGAGTAACAACTAACACAAGCTGAAAAAATTAAAAGTATAATAGAAAAAATAAGGATTATTTACACTGGCTATTCCTAAATTTTTTTTATAACATAGAATACCCTTACTTTTAAGCTAATTGCACTGACCGCCCCTCCCTTTAGAAAAAAAATTAAAAATATTGGTAGTTAGTGTTATAACTTTTTATTTTTAACTTAAAGTAAGAATACCCTGTGTAATAAAAAAAATGTAGAAGTGATCAGTATAATTAGTTTTAAAAAAAATATTGTGTAATAAATATAAAATATAGGAGTAGTTAGTATAAATAACCAAAAAAAAGAAAAAAAATTTGAGGTTCAAATTTATCATTGAATATGTGATTATTTAAATTCAAAGCTGATGTAAAATTTAGAGTCTAACACTAATTATTCCTTAATGTAATAGCTGTCAATAATTCAATCCTAAAAATGTTTCTCTCTCTCTTTTCTATCACGTTTGGAAACCGTTAATTAGCAACATGTTTGATCGTAACTTACAAAAACAGTTTATATTTTTCTTTTTTTGCAATGTACAAAAGCAGCTTATGTTAACTTATAGGACTAATTAGCATTTAGATTCTGGATTTTATATCAGTTTTGAGTTTAAGTCCCGATATATACAATTAAAAAGTTTAGTCTCTGAATTTTTATGTTTTGTATTATTTTTTTTATTTTACCCTCAACACATAAGTACAAAACCTAATTTATGTTAAAAATGAGAATATAATTTTTTTTAAAAATTATATTTAATTTTTTTTACTTATATGTTAGGACATAAACTCTAAACTGATAAAAAAATTCAGGGGCTAAAGTCTAAATAGCCGTAACTTATAATAAGCTTCAGCAGTACTAAATATGTCTTTAACCTTCATTCTTCAATATTTTCTTCGGGACTCGGTCTCGTCAAACCCCTTTTAAGGGAAATGTTATATAAAAATCTTTTAATCGCCCACTCTCGTCTTTTAGTGGAACTTCGTGAAACTCTTGTGGAAAAAATGTGATGTACGTATTTTATTCTAGTCATTTATGTAGGACTAAGTTGTTATATCACATTTTATTCAAAGCATAGCCAACATGTGATGGAACATAAATAGGAATAAGTTGGACATATATGCTTTGAACCCAAGGGAGTGTCTGGGGATATCGATGAAGGCACTAAAAAAATTGACTCAGAATAGTCTAAATTTTGATCATTAATAATTATAAATTTATTATTTTTTAAAATTATTTTTGAAAGGACTGTCAAAATTTTGATAGTCCTAAAAAAATATGTTAATTTTTTAAGATTTTGACAGTCTTTCCAATTTGTAGGACTGTCAAAATTCTACGCGAAGTAACACGAGGGTGGGGCTACGTAGAGGCCGGAAGGGGGGGACGAGGCGGAGGAGCGGGAGGAGGAGACGGCGGCGGTGGGAGGCGGGAGAGGAGATGCGGACGGGGGCGGCGGCGAGGGGTAGGCGCACGCCTCCACTGCTGTCGTTGCCGCCGGCGTGAGGCATAGCCGCAGCCCCCCGCGAGCGCGTGCCTCCGTCGCGCACAGCCCCCTGCACGCTTCTTCTTCTTCTTCTTCTTCTTCGTGAAGGAGCCGACGGAAAGGTGCTTGAGGTGCGGCTCGACGGCGGTAATGCGGTCGATGGCGAGGTCGACGACGAGGAGAGGCAAAAAATTGCGAGAGGAGGGAGGAGGAGAGGCCGGAGGGGTGGAGGTTGGGGAGGAGCAGGAGGAGGAAGGTGAAGAGGGTGGGCAGTCCTGGTAAAATTTGGGCTAGCCTGAGTAGAAATTCTTCCTAAGTGGGCTAGCACTAATACTGGACTAGTCCCGAATTATTTTTGTAGTGGCTTTATCAAGAGCTTTGTTTGGTCGTGGTGTGTATGGGGACGGGCCGGCCCGGACCCAAATGTTGATCGATTTTGAACTGGCCTGGACCGGATCAGGCTTAGACCGAAACAGAGTCGGATCGAGTTGGTCCGGAACGAAAAAGAGGGAGGGTGAACCCTGCCTGGACCCGAGTTTGGTCGGGAGTGGGCCAGGCTGAACCGGACTGATTCAGGGCCGGTTTAGGGCTGACCTGATTCTATTAAAAAAATTAAATTTTAAATTTGAAAAAAAAGATAAATTTTATTAATGTAATTATAATTAGTCATACCGATAGTACTGATGCATAAGAATATTAGAAATAAGATAAAAAATTAATATATATTATCTTTGTTACATAAGTCATACAAATTATATTTGTGTTTTAGCTTTTCAGCCTCTTTTTAAAAAAAAATGTAATACTCCAAACAAAAATTTTAGAGAGATTAAAAGCTGAAATTCAAACATAAATCGTAATTAGGTTTAAATACACCTGTAACCTATTTAACAATAATAATACATATTAAAAATAATACATTTTTCAAGAAGAGACAAGATTACTAGATATTGATACACTTTTTCATATGCCTATGTAGAATTCATGTGCCACGGCTAGGTTTTCATTTGAGTCATTTCCTACATGCAAGCATTTAACAAGAACTTCATGCAATAATCTTCTTTTCTTATCGCGCTTACTATAAACTCCGCAAAAATGATGCCAAACTTCTGATATTTTTTCGAGTTGAAGCTTTTGTTGCGGTGTGGGTTGAGGTTGTTGATCTTGCAGTTGTTGTTGTGGTTGATCATTTTTTTATGACAGTAAATATATAGCCTCTTCACACACTACCAAAATTTGCGTTATTAGCGACGTCTTCAGCGACGTAAGTTATTGAAGTCGTTAATTTGTGTAATATTAGCGACTCTAATAAACAATGTCGCTAAACGTCGCTATCTGCGACGTTTAGCGACAATAATTTCTATTGTAAAATTAAACGTCGGTACAGGTCGCTGAACGTCCCTACATTTTCGATAAATAACAACTTTTTTATGACATGCAGCGACAAAATTTTCGATTGTAAAAAATATACACCGACAAAGGTCGTTGAATGTCGCTACATTTTTAATTTATAGCGACTTTTAACGACGTCTAGTTAGACGTCGCTAAATTGTTTAATATAGGGTTGGCTGTTTCATTTTCTCTCATTCTCACCCAAAAAAATTTGAAACCTAAACTAAACACAGCTCTCCCCCACCCCCGATCCCCCCCCCCCCCCGAGCGCCCCCCCCTCTGGCACGTGTAATCACCCTAAAATTTTAAAATATGTTAAAAACAATTTTCGGAATTTTTGGTATTTTTCAAGAATTAAAACAAGGTGTTTGGTCATTAAATAATTTTTAATAGCTAATAATTAATATTAAAATATGATAAAAATAAGATTTTATGTTGTAAAATGAAAAACTGGACTTAGGGTAATTTTTTTGGGATTTTATTGGACCCCGAACCTATTTTTAATCACCTAAAAACTATTGTTTATTATTATTTATTTATTTATTTATTTATTAACCCTTAACCCGAACCCGGGCCGGCTCAGCCCAACTGGGCCCAGCCCACCGAGCCCGGCCCATCCCTTGGCCTAGCGGGTCGGGCGGGTCGGCCAGACCTGAACCCGCTCCAACCCGACCCGGGAGGCTCTCTCCTCCCCCCACGTCCGATCGTGCCCGCATTTTCTGCCGCTTCCCCGGCCACGTCGCCGGCAGCCCCGGGCCTGACCCGCCCACGACCCCGAATTCCCCGCCTCACCCGGCCACCCACGGCCCCGCCCGCCTATAAAAACCCCTGCTCCCTCTTCCTCCTCCCTCATCTCCCCCTCTGAACCCTAGCTCCGGTCACCTCCCCCTAGCTCCGGCCAGCCGCTACCGCCTCGATCCCCTAGCCCAGTCGTCGCCGCCTCCAGTCCCGTCCGGCGAGACCCTCCAGAACCACCACCTCCGCCTCCTCCCTCTTCCTTCCCCTCTCCTCCCAGCGCCGGCCGCCGGCCTCCCCTGGCCCATCTCCGCCTCCCCGAGAGCCGCCCAGCCCCTCGTCGAGCCTCCGCCGTCCTGAGCCGCCCTTCCCCGGCGAGTCTCGGTCGAACCCGTCCAGCGTAGCTCCGGACACGTGGACACAGCAAACCCCGGCCTAGACTCGCAGGAACGTGGACACGTCCAGGACACAAAGACACGTGTCGGACACGAGAAATCCTCGTTCACGGAGCCCTGTTCAGGTACTCGTAACTTTCTGCTCGTAACCCCGTTTTCAATTCCGTCAGTTGCGTCGCGACCCCTGCGTGACCCTCTCGGTGCCCGTGCAACCCGCTCGGTGCATCGCGTCCTGTGGCGATCGCGAACCGCGATCCAAAAACAGAAAAAACAACGCCCTGATTCACCCCGGAACTGGGTACGCCCCGCCAAACGGGACGACTTGGTCGCACGCGGTCTTTACCGATACGTGCGCGTCTTTGATACGGACGTGTGGAATTTCGCAGAAGTCGATTCGGGTGTGCGTGCACACCGAAATCAACGCGTATCCGCGAACCCCGCCCCGTATCTGCCCTTTCTGGAATGTGTCATAACTTTGTGTACACATGTCGGATCGAAACGAAACTTGTGCCATCAGACTCGTAGCAATACGCTGGTCCTGTGACCCAAGTTTGGTTCGATTCCGAGAACGTTGACAAAATCGCGTGTCGTGGGCCCCACAAGTCCCACCGACGGGCGATTTTGTGATCGGCTCATCGGAATCCAAATCTGGAAGTTCCGTTGAGTTCATATCAGCGTTCCTGACTTGTTGACACTATGTTGGACAAATTTGGAGACCTTTGACCCTGACACGTTTTTCGGTGCAAAGCGGGCCCACATGCGGATCCCGTTTTGACCCGAAATGGTCATTTTTGCCCCTGTGTCCAAATTGGACTCAAGGAAAGGCGTTTCTAGCTGATTGATATCTTCTGAGCATGATGGTAATGTTTGTTTCAGCTTCCGAAGATGTTTCTGAAAATTTCCCGAGTAACAGAACAGTAGTTGGAATTCAAACATCAGGCAAGTGTACCTTGCCAAACCCTGCAGCTTGCTACTTATTTTCTTAACTTATTTATACATTAGTGGAAAATTATACCGTGCCAACTTTCAATGATTTCTATTATAGTACTTGTTGGAGTACTTGTGTAAACGTACATAAACTTTATTTTGACTGTTCAACCCAGGACCGAGTGATTTACTTAGCGTCCGATTACTAGTCGGGTGCCAACCCCGTACGCGGAGTTGTGTAACGTCACATAGACATGGATATCGAGACCCTATGTATTCTCGTACTTGTCTTATCAAGTACATCATAACCCAGGACACTTGACACTATTCATGAGACGGGATCTTCCCGAGATATTCGTGGTGATTCTGTATAGGATACAGGACTTGATAGAGATATTTTATTTATAGACAATATGACTTGTTGCATTAGCTATAATCCCGCTGACATGGACATGAGACGTTATGGTCATGATATGCGTGATTACATTGGGTGGGAAGAGACACATAGGCTACAGGCTGTTTCATATATATATCCACTACTATTGTGAGGTTGTAGACTCTCCAGTAGAGCTAGACCCTTTACCTGTTATTACTGCTACCGGCTCCCCGACACAGAGCTTGTAGCGGTCTCAGCCTGAGTTCTAGTGCTGCTCTCATATTGCATATCACTTAGCTGGTTACATAGTTTACCCAATTGTTTACTTATTGCTGCACTGCTTATTTATTTGGCTTGTATTTTCTGTACCTTGCTATGTCCCCTGAGGACCTGGAATGGATTATGTCCCCAGGTTTAGCTGAGGAGCAGTATTCCGAGATATACGGGACAGGAGCTGAAGCTATTACTGGACTTGATACTGGAGCAGAACCGATCCCTGAGCACGAGGTGACTGCCGAAGACTTTTCCTGAGTAGCTGATTTCGTACTCAGTATTTACTTTATGTTTGACTCTTTTGTTCCTGGCCTATTGAGCCAGTGTGTTCAGACTTATGTCGGATTGTTTCTCCGACCTACTTGTTGAGACTTGTTGCTACTTATTTCTATTTCATTATGCAGTTGATTATATTTATCTTTTATGGATGAGATTAGTTGTGGCATGTTGTCGTAGACCTTATTTTACAGCTTAAGTGCGCTCTGATGGTTCCATTAAATTGGGTTGTCCATCGGTGCGTGCTGCTGGCCATTGCCACGTGTCTAGTCCCTCGATATTTTAGGACTGGGGCGTGACATGGTTTTTGTGGTGGCCCATGCAGGTCTACGACTAAAATGTTCGGTTTCAACTTAGGGACCGAGCAAGCCTGCAAATAGGATAAGTTATAGGATCTCATCCATTGATTGAATCATTTTTGGACTCTATGTCAAATTCAATTTAATTGCTTGAATTGCATCCTGTTTGATTCCTCTGTGCGTTCTCATTGTTTTCTTTTGATGCAGAGTAATGGATCCCAGAAGTGGTGACGAGAACCCCTTGGGTACACCGCCCGAAGCTGTGGTTACCTGTAAAACTGGGGTGACGCCAGATACCAGAGGACAATCCTCTCAGAGCAACCAATCTGGCCAGCCAAGTTCCAGGTTCAGGGGTGATGATATCCCGCCTCCACCCCAGTTCCCTCCATCGATGCCTGTCTTTCCCCCAGGGCAGGCAATGGACGGACAGCAAATGTTCCAGATGTTCTACGCCATGATGCAGGCCCAACAACAGATCCAACAAGAGGCCCAGCGTCATGAGGCCGAGTACTTAAGGAACAGCCTAGTCGCAGCATTGGAGCATGCAAATCCACCAACTAGGCGACCAGCGACGGGATCCATCACAGATTTCTGTCAACTCAAACCCGTACCTTCTCGGGCAAGGAAGGACCAACTGAAGTTCATGAATGGCTTACGAACACGCAGCACCAGTTGGAGGCCGCTGAACTTCCAAGGGAGAAGTGGATGACTGCCGTCAGGATGCAACTGACGGACAACGCGCACCATTGGTGGCTGTCCGAAGAAAGGAGGCTCGGACATGATCAAGTCACCTGGGAGGAGTTCTCCAGACTCTTCCAGGAAATGTACATCCCTGCTGTTGCTCGGTCAGAACTCCGAGACAAGTTCAACCGCCTGATCCAGGGCAATATGTCGGTGGAGGAATACAACGCCGAATTTATTCAGCTGAGCCGCTTCGCCCCTTCTCTAATTCCTACCGAAGAAGAGAAGGCGGAGAAGTTCTTTGATAGACTCAGGTTCGAGCTCCAGAGGTTAATCGGATATGTCGCGCCCACCTCATACACCGACGTCCTTGCTGCAGCACGTCGTATGGAGTGCGTTACTCGGAGGGAGTCAAGTCTGAAATGTCCATTCTCCTCAGCACCGTCCAAGTCATCACAGGGGGACTCTGCCAAACGACCCCAAAAGAACCTGCCTCAGAAAGCAGCATCAAAGAACCTACCTACTTGTCATTACTGCGGCAAAGTAGGTCACATTGAAAGAGAATGTAGACCCAAGCTGGGACTCTGCCTGGTTTGTGGATCCAACCAGCACTTCTCAAAGGACTGCTCGGAGCGTCGAGAGATAGCTCCAAATCGACCAGCTCTACCTGCACCAAGGCCAGCTCTTCCAGCTGTGGGAGCAACACAAACAGGAGCTGGAGGAGCCAGGCCACCACTACCACCTCAGGCAGCATTATTTCAGCAGGCTCGTCAGCAGAGAGGTCCAGTCCAGGGACGAGGACAGGCATATGCACTAGCAGTCACGGAGGAAGCTACTGCAGGCGAGGTTATAGCAGGTACCATATTAGTAGCTTCATTACCTGCTGTAGCTTTATTTGATTCTGGAGCCTCGCATTCATTCATAGATGCTAGCTTCGTAGCCACACATAGAGTAGCTACCGCACCTCTCTTGAAGATGAAGAGAATTCTTACGGGAGGTGGTATTATCCCAGTTAGTGATATCTGTAGATCATGCTCGGTAGTAGTTTGTGGCAGAGAGATGCAAGCCCAATTTTTGATCTTTTCTATGCCTGATTATGATGTTGTACTTGGTATGGACTGGTTAAGTCAGTACCATGCGACACTTGATTGCCGGCTTGGAAAAGTGATATTTAGACCCCCCTAGCCTTCCTGAGTTTGAATTTCTTCGAGGAGATGTAGAGCAAGGTGTCCAGCCAACTTTTAGGGTATTATTTGTAGAAGAGGAGTCAGGTTACCCAAGAGTCATATCGGAGTTTGTGGATGTATTTTCTGATGATCTTCCAGGTTTACCACCTGATCGGGAGATAGAATTCACAATAGACCTAACTCCAGGAGCCGAACCTATCACTTCATCGGTATATCGGCTAGCACCTAAGGAGTTAGTGGAGTTGAAAGAGCAAGTTAACGATCTTCTGGAGAAAGGATTTATCCGGCCCAGTGTTTCACCTTGGGGAGCACCTATACTTTTTGCACCAAAGAAGGATGGAACTGTACGCTTGTGCATTGATTACAGAGCTCTAAATGCTGTAACCATTAAGAACCGGTATCCCTTACCACGTATTGATGACTTATTTGACCAATTGAGTGGTGCTAGGGTATTCTCAAAGATTGATCTTAGATCCGGTTATCACCAGATTAGGGTGAAGAAGGAAGATATACCGAAGACGGCCTTCAGAACTAAGTATGGACACTATGAATTCCTAGTAATGTCGTTTGATTTAACCAACACGCCAGCCTTATTCATGAGTTTGATGAACGGAGTCTTCCATCAGTACTTGGATAAATTTGTGGTTGTATTTATTGATGATATTCTAGTCTATTCCAAGGACCACGAAGAGCACGAGGAGCACCTCAGGATTGTGCTAGAAACCTTGAAAAGGGAGAAGTTGTATGCCAAACTCAGCAAATATGAGTTCTGTATGGACAAGGTGCCATTCTTGGGACATATCATCTCAGGAGAAGGACTGTCAGTTGATCCAGAGAAGGTCACTGCAATAGAAACTTGGCCCACACCTACCTCCGTTGCAGAAGTGAGAAGTTTTCTCGGACTTGCTGGGTATTACCGACAGTTCGTAGAGAATTTTTCAAGGATTGCGGAGCCAATGACCAAGCTGACACGGAAGGATCAGGAGTTTATATGGACGGAAGGATGCCAGAAGGCCTTTGAAGAACTGAAGAGGCGTCTAACAACTGCACCAGTCTTGACTCTTCCCTCAGGGTCAGGAGGTTTTGTTGTTTATAGTGATGCGTCCGGTAGTGGACTAGGTTGTGTCTTGATGCAACATGGCAAGGTTATCGCTTATGCATCGAGGCAGTTGAAGGTCCATGAGAAGAACTACCCAACGCACGACCTGGAGCTAGCTGCAGTAATATTTGCACTGAAGATCTGGAGGCACTATCTGTATGGAGAGAAGGTCAAAATCTTTACTGACCATAAGAGTCTGAAGTATGTATATACTCAGAAGGAGCTCAACATGAGGCAAAGGCGTTGGCTTGAGTTGATGGTGGACTTTGATATAGATCTGCAGTACCACCCGGGGAAGGCAAATGTTGTAGCCGACGCCCTCAGCAGGAAATCCACGGCTTATTTCTTGACAGAGCAGCCTCAGCTATTACAAGACCTACAAGATCTCCAGATAGAGGTTGTTTTACCTGGACAAAAAGGCTTGCTGGCTAACCTCGAAGTTAAGTCATCGCTGGTGGAGAGGATCAAAGAAGCTTTGCCTACTAATGCCAGATTTCGAAGGCTGAAAGAGAGAACAGAAGCAGGCATGCAGACAGGACTTCGCATCCATGAGGATGGGACATTAAGGTGCAGAAATCGCCTATATGTTCCAAATGGAGAATTGAGGCATGAGTTAATGACGGAAGCACATAGCTCCATATACTCTGTTCATCCAGGAGGAACCAAGATGTACCGAGACTTGAGGCAGTATTAATGGTGGCATGGAATGAAAAGGGAGATTGCCCGATTTGTGACAAAATGTTTAGTTTGCCAGCAAGTAAAGGCCGAGCACCAAAGGACTGCACGTATGTTGCAGCCGCTTCCCATACCTGAATGGAAGTGAGAGCATATTACCATGGATTTCATCACCGGATTCCCAAGAAGCCCCAGTAGAAAAGATGCAGTATGGGTTATCGTGGATCGACTCACTAAGTCGACACATTTCTTGCCATTTAGAGTCGGACAATCCACGAAAGTACTAGCCGACATGTATATGCGACAAATTATAAGATTGCATGGAGTGCCAGTTAGTATTGTATCGGATCGAGACTCGAGATTCACGTCCCACTTTTGGCGAAGCATGCAAGAGAGTCTCGGCACCCGCCTCAAATTCAGTACTGCCTATCATCCACAGACAGATGGCCAATCGGAGCGCACGATTCAGATCTTGGAAGATATGTTGCGATCATGTATACTGGACTTTGGAGGATCTTAGGAAGATCATCTGCACTTAGTGGAGTTCTCTTACAACAACAGCTATCAGGCAAGCATCCAGATGGCACCTTTCGAGGCATTGTACGGAAGAAAGTGCAGATCGCCGATATGCTGGGGTGACGTTGGCGAACGTCAATTACTGGGTCCAGAGTTGGTAACGGAGACAGTTGAGAAAGTAAAGTAGATTCAGAATCATCTTCGTGCAGCCCAGGATAGACAGAAGCATTAGGCCGATACGCACAGACGTCCTCTGGAGTTCAAGGAAGGAGAGCACGTATTCTTGAGGATCTCGTCCACTCGAGGTACTATCAGATTTGGGAGCAGAGGCAAGTTGAGCCCAAAATATATCGGGCCATTCAACATTTTGGAGCGCATTGGTGAGGTGGCTTATCGTCTTGCATTACCTCCATCCTTAGAGGGAGTGCATAATGTATTCCATGTCTCACAGCTGAGACGGTACGTGACGGACCCAAGTCACGTAGTTGATCATTCTAAGATTTCAGTGGGCCCTAGCCTGAGATATGAGGAGCAACCGGTGGGTATACTCGACACCAGTGAGAAGACACTGCGAGGACAGACAATCAGACTGGTTCGGGTAGCTTGGAAACAACACTCCCCTGGCGAATCAACCTGGGAACGGGAGGATATCATGCGCCAGCGTTATCCACACTTATTCGCAGATGCAGGTATAACCTAAGCATTCTCTTATTTCCGTAGTCGTGCCCTTTTGTAGTTTACCCTTCGATTGCGAGGACGCAATCCTCTTAAGGGGGGTAGATTGTAATCACCCTAAAATTTTAAAATATGTTAAAAATAATTTTCAGAATTTTTGGTATTTTTTAAGAATTAAAACAAGGTGTTTGGTCATTAAATGATTTTTAATAGCTAATAATTAATATTAAATATGATGAAAATAAGATTTTATGTTGTAAAATAAAAAACTTGACTTAGGATAATTTTTTTGGGATTTTATTGGACCCCGAACCTATTTTTAATCACCTAAAAACTATTGTTTATTATTATTTATTTATTTAATTATTAACCCTTAACCCGAACCCGGGCCGGCTCAGCCCAACTGGGCCCAGCCCACCGAGCCCGGCCCATCCCTTGGCCTAGCGGGTCGGGCGGGTCGGCCAGACCCAAACCCGCTCCAACCCGACCCAGGAGGCTCTCTCCTCCCCCCACGTCCGATCGTGCCCGCATTTTCCGCCGCTTCCCCGGCCACGTCGCCGGCAGCCCCGCGCCTGACCCGCCCACGACCCCGACCTCCCCGCCTCACCCGGCCACCCACGGCCCCGCCCGCCTATAAAAACCCCTGCTCCCTCTTCCTCCTCCCTCATCTCCCCCTCTGAACCCTAGCTCCGGTCACCTCCCCCTAGCTCCGGCCAGCCGCTACCCGCCTCGATCCCCTAGCCCAGTCGTCGCCGCCTCCGGTCCCGTCCGGCGAGCCCCTCCAGAACCACCACCTCCGCCTCCTCCCTCTTCCTTCCCCTCTCCTCCCAGCGCCGGCCGCCGGCCTCCCCTGGCCCATCTCCGCCTCCCCGAGAGCCGCCCAGCCCCTCGTCGAGCCTCCGCCGTCCTGAGCCGCCCTTCCCCGGCGAGTCTTGGCTGAACCCGTCCAGCGTAGCTCCGGACACGCGGACACAGCAAACCCCAGCCTAGACTCGCAGGAACGTGGACACGTCCATGTAAACCCCCGATTTTGCAAGAAATTTTAATCTTGGATTTTTCCAATTTTTCTGGAATTTTCTGGGAATTTTCTGTAATTAAAATTAGGAGTCTTAATTATTGAATGATTTTTAATTGTTAATAAATAATATTAAAATATTATGGAAATAATATTTTTGGGTGTAAAATGGAAAACTGGACTTAGGGTAATTTTTCTGGAATTTATCGGACCCCGGACCAAATTTTAAATCACCTAAAACTATTTATTTAAATTAATTAATTAATTAATTATTAATTAATTATTATTACTATTATTATTAATATTAATTCTAATTTAATTTTCGGCCCAAGCCCAGCCCGCTCGGCCCGTTACCCAGCCGGCCCACTGGGCCTGGCCGCTGACCGCTACCCGGGTCGGGTCGGGTCTGCCCAGACCCGACCCACCGCCTCCGACCCGTTTCCCCACCCCAGCCCCGCGCGACCCGCTCCGCCGCCCGCGTCCTCCGCCGACCGCCCCGCGCCGCCCGCATCCCTCGGCGCTGCCTGCAGCCACGCGCCCCCGACCCCCGCGCTGGCCGCCGCCTTGCTCGGCCCCACGCCACCGGCCGCCCCTATTTAAAACCCTAGACCTTTCCCCTCCCCCGGCCATCAGCCTCCGCTCCGCCCGTTGCGCCACCACTCGCCACCACGACGCCACGCCCACCGCCACCGCCGCCCGTCCTCGCCGGCGACCACCTTCCTCCTCCTCTCCTTCCCCGTCGACGATCCCGCCAGCAACAGCCGCAGCCGACAGCAGCAGCTCCAGCGCCACCGCAAGCCGGCCGCGCCGCCTCGCCGTGCCGCTCTCGCCGGCGCCGCCCAGCCCCGGCCGGCCTCCCTGCAACGGCGCCGCCCTCCTCCGGCCGGACCGCCGCCTGCAGCCTAAACCCTAACCCTAGCCCTAATTTGGATTCCGTGTCGGACACGACACGGACACGACGCGACCCTGATTTTTAGGTCCCCTTCAGGTATGTGTAACTTTCGCCTCGTAGCTCTGTTTCTATTTCCGTAAATTGCGTTGTGAAGCCTGTGTGACCCTCTCGGTGTCCGGATAAACTGTTCGGGGCACCGCATCCTGTGGTGATCGTACACCGCGATCCAAAAACAGGAAAAACCAGACCCTGTTTCACCTCGGAACTGAGTGCGCCCCGCCAAACGGGACGACTTGGTCGCGCACGGTCTTCACAGATACGTGCGCAGCGTCGATACGGACGTGTGAGTTTTTGCGGAAGCTGATTCGGGTGTGCGTGCACACCGGAATCAACGCGTATCCGCGGACATCGCCCCGTATCCGCCTTTTCTGCAATTTACCCTAATTTCGTGCACACACGTCGGATCGAGATGAAACTTGCGCCATCGGACTCATAGCGATACGCTGGTCCTGTGGGTCAAGTTTGGTTCGATTCTGAGAACGTTGACGAAATCGCGTGTCGTGGGCCCCACAGGCCCCGCTCGACGGGCGATTTTGTGTTCGGCTCTTCGGAATCCAAATCTGGAAGTTCCGTTGGGATCGCATCAGCATTCCTGACCTGTTGACACTAAGTTTGGTGAATTTGGAGACCTTTGACCCGGACACGTTTTTTGGTGCAAAGCGGGCCCAACGGCGGACCCCGTTTTGACCCGAAACTGCCGTTTTTGCCCTTGTCTCCAAATTGGACCCAAGGACAGGCGTTTCTAGCTATTTGACATCTTCTGAGCGTGATGGTGATATTTATTTCAGCATTTGGACTCATCTCTGGATATTTCCCCGAAGAACTATTAATCGGATCCAAACAAAGGCAAGTACCTGCATTTCAAGTTAATCTTTATATATTGTGATAATTAATTCCCTGCCATACATGTACCCTTGATGTTTACACCTAGTGTTAGAAATGTTGAATTTCATGTCTTGAATATTGGAGTTCATGTCTTGTTTTTCATGTTGGGTGGGAGAATACTGAAAGGCATATAGCTTACCCTGACTCTTGCCATGATTAATAGCTGTTGGTACATGACTGTCCATCAGTCGGATCTCGATTATTCGTGATTAATAGCCGTCTATGACGGCCGGTTTAACCTTATAGACCCCTACATGCCAACTAGGTATTCTAAATACACAAGTTCACACACATAGCTTCTTGTCTAGTTATGGCTCTTGTTGACTGTTGTAGTTTCATTTCCTGTCACATTTATTCCTGCTTTCTCATATTCCTGTGTATAGCATTAACTCTGAGATATTGATGTTTCTTTTATGCAATTTTCTCAATATGATGCTCAATCTAATTGTCATAAATATTTAGTTTAATCTTGATGTGCATTGTGTACTCTGCTCCTTTCCTGACTGGATCCGTTGATTTAGGCGATGACGAGAACCTTGCCCCCACCTATTATGATCCCTATGAGTTAGCAGGTAACACACATGAGGAGCCAGTTTCCCCCAGGAGGCTACTTCTGTGGATCAGTTAGCTGTAGCTGCTTATTCTTTCCTTTTCAGCATATACTCGGGTTTGTCCCCGATTTATCTTCTGGCTTGTATTAACTGTGGATTGGTTGTCACAGATTAAATATTATAAAATCTCAGCATTCTTTTTCCTGTTATTTCCTTGTCTATTTACTTTTGTGGATGAGATATACTTTATATTACCTGTGATTATGCCCTAGACAGCGTACTACCGCCGACACTGCGGCGTAGGCTGGACGTGCCCACGCACTCATGCCCGAATATCCAGGTGCGGGTCGTGACACATTTTTGTGGTGGCCCATACAGGTCAAACGACTAAATTATTCGGTTTCAACTCAGGGACCGAACAGGCCTGCAATAAAGCTAGGATAAGTTTATAGGATCTCATCCACTTGCTTGAATTAGTTTTGATATCTGTATCGTATTCGAACTAATATGAACTTGCATCTTGCCTTGATTCCTGTGTGCCTCTTATTGGTTATTTTGGATACAGGGAGATGGACCCACAAGCCAGCAACGAGACTCATGCAGAAATACCACAAACCGTTGTGATTACCCAAGGAAACGATGTGATACCAGTCGGTGAAGGCCAATCATCACAAAGCAGTCAAGCAAGTCAGCCTGCCTCAATAAACCGTCAAGATGGCGTTCCACCCTCGACGCAGCCTATTCCACCGATGCCTTTCTTCCCACCGGGACCGCCTATGGATGAACAACAGATGTTTCGCATGTTCTACGTAATGATGCAAGCCTATCAGAAGGTCCAACAAGAAGCTCAGCAAAACCAAGCGGAGAACTTCATCGACAGAATTAGCTCGGAGTCACGGAAGCCAAGCAGTTCAAAAGCAATTACCTTCGACGGGGACGTCCTTACTGCAGCGCGACCTGTGGAGTGCACCACAAGGATCGAGTCCCGCCAGAAGCGGCCGTATGCGTCAGCACCAGACCAAGCACAACAGGAAAGAGCTGCAAAGCGACCACAGAGGAATCCAACCCAAGGACAGAACCAACGAGTTCCCACTTGTGGCTTTTGTCAAAAACAAGGTCACATTTGGAAGGATTGCAGAAAGAGGCTAGGTGTCTGTCTATATTGTGGATCAGCAGCACATCGAGTGAAGGACTGTGCCGCTACTCCAAGAACACGGACAAACTTACGCGATGACCGTGGAGAACGTGCAGACTCTTAGAGTCACTAATGCACGTAAGTGATTCGTAGATACCGTTTTCTAGTATTATTTTAGCTTGTGCCTACTGGTTCGTGACCTCAGCCCCAACCTAGTAATTTTAAACTTGCTAATAACCTGGTATGCTTTTATATTTAATAACTGTAGAGATTGTAGAGTTTTCTGTTATTTTGCTTATTATGTGAATTTAAATTTTGTACCTCCTTTCATCATCATCTAGCGCACTTAATTTTGATGTACTTTGTTTCTGCTGCTATTCTATAGCCTAGTTTTGCAAGCTTACTCTTTATCAGGCTTGTTCATGACACGTGTATTATTGGACGCGTACACTAATACAAGTGTCTGTTCAGAATCAGTGTATTACGGTCTGATCAACCTTGGTGCATTTTGATTCGCACTTCGCACGACTACTTTACGTGGATTGAGATACGTAGTGATTAGTAGACAAACATACTTGACCTAGACATGCTGAGCATATCGTATCAGTTACATAACTAAACTAATACGAGCATGCGAATAAATGACTACCAGAATAGAACCTCAATCCATAACCGCCTGACAAATCCCACTAGAATTCTTTAAACGCCTTGATCCCTATACTTCTGTTCTATCACCCCACCCTTGAACTCTTTATTATTGATCTTCGCCTTCCCTTATTTCGGAAAGACGAAATCTCGTGCTGGTATAAGTTGGATACATAGATAGTACTGGATATGCCACATAGGTCGATCACATACTTGAGGATTAAACTTTCGTAATTGAGGACATATCATATGTGACGTGATCGGCGTTGAAGTTCGAGGATTGAATGACGTAGGTAAGCATATTAAGGAATATTTCCTTAAGGTATATAGTCTTTTATGATGTTGGGTAAACTCTAAGTTGGGTAGCGATGCATTTGTCAACTAGAGAGGAATATCCTTTGGATCGTGACCGAGTAAGGTCAGATTGGAAGAAGCAAGCCATTATAATTTTGAAAATTTAGAGGAGTGACTAAGATGATTAATAAATTGATATCGAGGACCCAATAGTTACATCCTAGGTACATGATTTAATTTTGAATAATGAGAGTAAAATCGTCAACTTGAATTTAGAGGATGTAATTCAGACTTGAACATTGGTGGACTACACTTAAATTATTTTTCAATTTGATGATTTAAATTAAGAATTTAAAAGTTGATGGTTGGACTACCTAGTTGGAATATTGAGGATGTGAATGTAATTTAAAAGGGCTGAAACATACCAATATTGTTGGACTCGAATCACTTCTAGGGGAATTATGATAATTCGAATCGTGAGGCAAGGTCATCTTGAAAATACTATATGGACTAAAAATTTAAAAATCTGCTTGTGGATAATTTGAGAAAGTAAGAAGTAATAACCATAGGTTGAATTTTGATTGAACCAAGTAGTCATCTTAAATCATGAAAGGATTGCAGTTGACATGATTTGGATTTAATTTACCGCAAGGAGATTGCAATTGATATACATGAAGAGTTAACAGATTATGGCTTAATTTTAAATTTCGAGGACGAAATTTTTATAAGTTGGGTAGATTATAAACCCCCGATTTTGCAAGAAATTTTAATCTTGGATTTTTCCAATTTTTCTGGAATTTTCTGGGAATTTTCTGTAATTAAAATTAGGAGTCTTAATTATTGAATAATTTTTAATTGTTAATAAATAATATTAAAATATTATGGAAATAATATTTTTGGGTGTAAAATGGAAAACTGGACTTAGGGTAATTTTTCTGGAATTTATCGGACCCCGGACCAAATTTTAAATCACCTAAAACTATTTATTTAAATTAATTAATTAATTAATTATTAATTAATTATTATTACTATTATTATTAATATTAATTCTAATTTAATTTCCGGCCCAAGCCCAGCCCGCTCGGCCCGTTACCCAGCCGGCCCACTGGGCCTGGCCGCTGACCGCTACCGGGTCGGGTCGGGTCTGCCCAGACCCGACCCACCGCCTCCGACCCGTTTCCCCACCCCAGCCCCGCGCGACCCGCTCCGCCGCCCGCGTCCTCCGCCGACCGCCCCGCGCCGCCCGCATCCCTCGGCGCTGCCTGCGGCCACGCGCCCCCGACCCCCGCGCTGGCCGCCGCCTTGCTCGGCCCCACGCCACCGGCCGCCCCTATTTAAAACCCTAGACCTTTCCCCTCCCCCGGCCATCAGCCTCCGCTCCGCCCGTTGCGCCACCACTCGCCACCACGACGCCACGCCCACCGCCACCCGCCGCCCGTCCTCGCCGGCGACCACCTTCCTCCTCCTCTCCTTCCCCGTCGACGATCCCGCCAGCAACAGCCGCAGCCGACAGCAGCAGCTCCAGCGCCACCGCAAGCCGGCCGCGCCGCCTCGCCGTGCCGCTCTCGCCGGCGCCGCCCAGCCCCGGCCGGCCTCCCCGCAACGGCGCCGCCCTCCTCCGGCCGGACCGCCGCCTGCAGCCTAAACCCTAACCCTAGCCCTAATTTGGATTCCGTGTCGGACACGACACGGACACGACGCGACCCTGATTTTCAGGTCCCCTTCAGGTATGTGTAACTTTCGCCTCGTAGCTCTGTTTCCATTTCCGCAAATTGCGTTGTGAAGCCTGTGTGACCCTCTCGGTGTCCGGACAAACTGTTCGGGGCACCGCGTCCTGTGGTGATCGCACACCGCGATCCAAAAACAGGAAAAACCAGACCCTGTTTCACCTCGGAACTGAGTGCGCCCCGCCAAACGGGACGACTTGGTCGCGCACGGTCTTCACAGATACGTGCGCAGCGTCGATACGGACGTGTGAGTTTTCGCGAAAGCTGATTCGGGTGTGCGTGCACACCGAAATCAACGCGTATCCGCGGACATCGTCCCGTATCCGCCTTTTCTGTAATTCACCCTAATTTCGTGCACACACGTCGGATCGAGACGAAACTTGCGCCATCGGACTCGTAGCGATACGCTGGTCCTGTGGGTCAAGTTTGGTTCGATTCTGAGAACGTTGACAAAATTGCGTGTCGTGGGCCCCACAAGCCCCGCTCGACGGGCGATTTTGTGTTCGGCTCATCGGAATCCAAATCTGGAAGTTCCGTTGGGTTCGTATCAGCGTTCCTGACCTGTTGACACTAAGTTTGGTGAATTTGGAGACCTTTGATCCGGACACGTTTTTCGGTGCAAAGCGGGCCCAACGGCGGACCCCATTTTGACCCGAAACTGCCGTTTTTGTCCTTGTCTCCAAATTGGACCCAAGGATAGGTGTTTCTAGCTATTTGACATCTTCTGAGCGTGATGGTGATATTTATTTCAGTATTTGGACTCATCTCTGGATATTTCCCCGAAGAACTATTAATCGGATCCAAACAAAGGCAAGTACCTGCACTTCAAGTTAATCTTTATATATTGTGATAATTAATTCCCTGCCATACATGTACCCTTGATGTTTACACCTAGTGTTAGAAATGTTGAATTTTATGTCTTGAATATTGGAGTTCATGTCTTGTTTTTCATGTTGGGTGGGAGAATACTGAAAGGCATGTAGCTTACCCTGACTCTTGCCATGATTAATAGCTGTTGGTACATGACTGTCCATCAGCCGGATCTCGATTATTCATGATTAATAGCCGTCTATGACGGCCGGTTTAACCTTATAGACCCCTATATGCCAACTAGGTATTCTAAATACACAAGTTCACACACATAGCTTCTTGTCTAGTTATGGCTCTTGTTGACTGTTGTAGTTTCATTTCCTGTCACATTTATTCCTGCTTTCTCATATTCCTGTGTATAGCATTAACTCTGAGATATTGATGTTTCTTTTATGCAATTTTCTCAATATGATGCTCAATCTAATTGTCATAAATATTTAGTTTAATCTTGATGTGCATTGTGTACTCTGCTCCTTTCCTGACTGGATCCGTTGATTTAGGCGATGACGAGAACCTTGCCCCCACCTATTATGATCCCTATGAGTTAGCAGGTAACACACATGAGGAGCCAGTTTCTCCCAGGAGGCTACTTCTGTGGATCAGTTAGCTGTAGCTGCTTATTCTTTCCTTTTCAGCATATACTCGGGTTTGTCCCCGATTTATCTTCTGGCTTGTATTAACTGTGGATTGGTTGTCACAGATTAAATATTATAAAATCTCAGCATTCTTTTTCCTGTTATTTCCTTGTCTATTTACTTTTGTGGATGAGATAGACTTTATATTACCTGTGATTATGCCCTAGACAGCGTACTACCGCCGACACTGCGGCGTAGGCTGGACGTGCCCACGCACTCATGCCCGAATATCCAGGTGCGGGTCGTGACACGTTTTTGTGGTGGCCCATACAGGTCAAACGACTAAATTATTCGGTTTCAACTCAGGGACCGAACAGGCCTGCAATAAAGCTAGGATAAGTTTATAGGATCTCATCCACTTGCTTGAATTATTTTTGATATCTGTATCATATTCGAACTAATATGAACTTGCATCTTGCCTTGATTCCTGTGTGCCTCTTATTGGTTATTTTGGATACAGGGAGATGGACCCACAAGCCAGCAACGAGACTCATTCAGAAATACCACAAACCGTTGTGATTACCCAAGGAAACGATGTGATACCAGTCGGTGAAGGCCAATCATCACAAAGCAGTCAAGCAAGTCAGCCTGCCTCAATAAACCGTCAAGATGGCGTTCCACCCTCGACGCAGCCTATTCCACCGATGCCTTCCTTCCCACCGGGACCGCCTATGGATGAACAACAGATGTTTCGCATGTTCTACGTAATGATGCAAGCCTATCAGAAGGTCCAACAAGAAGCTCAGCAAAACCAAGCGGAGAACTTCATCGACAGAATTAGCTCGGAGTCACGGAAGCCAAGCAGTTCAAAAGCAATTACCTTCGACGGGGACGTCCTTACTGCAGCGCGACCTGTGGAGTGCACCACAAGGATCGAGTCCCGCCAGAAGTGGCCGTATGCGTCAGCACCAGACCAAGCACAACAGGAAAGAGCTGCAAAGCGACCACAGAGGAATCCAATCCAAGGACAGAACCAACGAGTTCCCACTTGTGGCTTTTGTCGAAAACAAGGTCACATTTGGAAGGATTGCAGAAAGAGGCTAGGTGTCTGTCTATATTGTGGATCAGCAGCACATCGAGTGAAGGACTGTGCCGCTACTCCAAGAACACGGACAAACTTACGCGATGACCGTGGAGAACGTGCAGACTCTTAGAGTCACTAATGCACGTAAGTGATTCGTAGATACCGTTTTCTAGTATTATTTTAGCTTGTACCTACTGGTTCGTGACCTCAGCCCCAACCTAGTAATTTTAAACTTGCTAATAACCTGGTATGCTTTTATATTTAATAACTGTAGAGATTGTAGAGTTTTCTGTTATTTTGCTTATTATGTGAATTTAAATTTTGTACCTCCTTTCATCATCATCTAGCGCACTTAATTTTGATGTACTTTGTTTCTGCTGCTATTCTATAGCCTAGTTTTGTAAGCTTACTCTTTATCAGGCTTGTTCATGATACGTGTATTATTGGACGCGTACACTAATACAAGTGTCTGTTCAGAATCAGTGTATTACGGTCTGATCAACCTTGGTGCATTTTGATTCGCACTTCGCACGACTACTTTACGTGGATTGAGATACGTAGTGATTAGTAGACAAACATACTTGACCTAGACATGCTGAGCATATCGTATCAGTTACATAACTAAACTAATACGAGCATGCGAATAAATGACTACCAGAATAGAACCTCAATCCATAACCGCCTGACAAATCCCACTAGAATTCTTTAAACGCCTTGATCCCTATACTTCTGTTCTATCACCCCACCCTTGAACTCTTTATTATTGATCTTCGCCTTCCCTTATTTCGGAAAGACGAAATCTCGTGCTGGTATAAGTTGGATACATAGATAGTACTGGATATGCCACATAGGTCGATCACATACTTGAGGATTAAACTTTCGTAATTGAGGACATATCATATGTGACGTGATCGGTGTTGAAGTTCGAGGATTGAATGACGTAGGTAAGCATATTAAGGAATATTTCCTTAAGGTATATAGTCTTTTGTGATGTTGGGTAAACTCTAAGTTGGGTAGCGATGCATTTGTCAACTAGAGAGGAATATCCTTTGGATCGTGACCGAGTAAGCTCAGATTGGAAGAAGCAAGCCATTATAATTTTGAAAATTTAGAGGAGTGACTAAGATGATTAATAAATTGATATCGAGGACCCAATAGTTACATCCTAGGTACATGATTTAATTTTGAATAATGAGAGTAAAATCGTCAACTTGAATTTAGAGGATGTAATTCAGACTTGAACATTGGTGGACTACACTTAAATTATTTTTCAATTTGATGATTTAAATTAAGAATTTAAAAGTTGATGGTTGGACTACCTAGTTGGAATATTGAGGATGTGAATGTAATTTAAAAGGGCTGAAACATACCAATATTGTTGGACTCGAATCACTTCTAGGGGAATTATGATAATTCGAATCGTGAGGCAAGGTCATCTTGAAAATACTATATGGACTAAAAATTTAAAAATCTGCTTGTGGATAATTTGAGGAAGTAAGAAGTAATAACCATAGGTTGAATTTTGATTGAACCAAGTAGTTATCTTAAATCATGAAAGGATTGCAGTTGACATGATTTGGATTTAATTTACCGCAAGGAGATTGCAATTGATATACATGAAGAGTTAACAGATTATGGCTTAATTTTAAATTTTGAGGACGAAATTTTTATAAGTTGGGTAGATTGTAAACCCCCGATTTTGCAAGAAATTTTAATCTTGGATTTTTCCAATTTTTCTGGAATTTTCTGGGAATTTTCTGTAATTAAAATTAGGAGTCTTAATTATTGAATGATTTTTAATTGTTAATAAATAATATTAAAATATTATGGAAATAATATTAAAATATTATGGAAATAATATTTTTGGGTGTAAAATGGAAAACTGGACTTAGGGTAATTTTTCTGGAATTTATCGGACCCCGGACCAAATTTTAAATCACCTAAAACTATTTATTTAAATTAATTAATTAATTAATTATTATTACTATTATTATTAATATTAATTCTAATTTAATTTCCGGCCCAAGCCCAGCCCGCTCGGCCCGTTACCCAGCCGGCCCACTGGGCCTGGCCGTTGACCGCTACCGGGTCGGGTCGGGTCGGGTCTGCCCAGACCCGACCCACCGCCTCCGACCCGTTTCCCCACCCCAGCCCCGCGCGACCCGCTCCGCCGCCCGCGTCCTCCGCCGACCGCCCAGCGCCGCCCGCATCCCTCGACGCTGCCTGCGGCCACGCGCCCCCGACCCCCGCGCTGGCCGCCGCCTTGCTCGGCACCACGCCACCGGCCGCCCCTATTTAAAACCCTAGACCTTTCCCCTCCCCCGGCCATCAGCCTCCGCTCCGCCCGTTGCGCCACCACTCGCCACCACGACGCCACGCCCACCGCCACCGCCGCCCGTCCTCGCCGGCGACCACCTTCCTCCTCCTCTCCTTCCCCGTCGACGATCCCGCCAGCAACAGCCGCAGCCGACAGCAGCAGCTCCAGCGCCACCGCAAGCCGGCCGCGCCGCCTCGCCGTGCCGCTCTCGCCGGCGCCGCCCAGCCCCGGCCGGCCTCCCCGCAACGGCGCCGCCCTCCTCCGGCCGGACCGCCGCCTACAGCCTAAACCCTAACCCTAGCCCTAATTTGGATTCCGTGTCGGACACGACACGGACACGACGCGACCCTGATTTTCAGGTCCCCTTCAGGTATGTGTAACTTTCGCCTCGTAGCTCTGTTTCCATTTCCGCAAATTGCGTTGTGAAGCCTGTGTGACCCTCTCGGTGTCCGAACAAACTGTTCGGGGCACCGCGTCCTGTGGTGATCGCACACCGCGATCCAAAAACAGGAAAAACCAGACCCTGTTTCACCTCGGAACTGAGTGCGCCCCGCCAAACGGGACGACTTGGTCGCGCACGGTCTTCACGGATACGTGCGCAGCGTCGATACGGACGTGTGAGTTTTTGCGAAAGCTGATTCGGGTGTGCGTGCACACCGAAATCAACGCGTATCCGCGGACATCGCCCCGTATCCGCCTTTTCTGCAATTCACCCTAATTTCGTGCACACACGTCGGATCGAGACGAAACTTCGCCATCGGACTCGTAGCGATACGCTGGTCCTGTGGGTCAAGTTTGGTTCGATTCTGAGAACGTTGACGAAATTGCGTGTCGTGGGCCCCACAAGCCCCGCTCGACGGGCGATTTTGTGTTCGGCTCATCGGAATCCAAATCTGGAAGTTCCGTTGGGTTCGTATCAGCGTTCCTGACCTGTTGACACTAAGTTTGGTGAATTTGGAGACCTTTGACCCGGACACATTTTTCGGTGCAAAGCGGGCCCAACGGCGGACCCCGTTTTGACCCGAAACTGCCGTTTTTGCCCTTGTCTCCAAATTGGACCCAAGGACAGGCGTTTCTAGCTATTTGACATCTTCTGAGCGTGATGGTGATATTTATTTCAGCATTTAGACTCATCTCTGGATATTTCCCCGAAGAACTATTAATCGGATCCAAACAAAGGCAAGTACCTGCACTTCAAGTTAATCTTTATATATTGTGATAATTAATTCCCTGCCATACATGTACCCTTGATGTTTACACCTAGTGTTAGAAATGTTGAATTTCATGTCTTGAATATTGGAGTTCATGTCTTGTTTTTTATGTTGGGTGGGAGAATACTGAAAGGCATGTAGCTTACCCTGACTCTTGCCATGATTAATAGCTGTTGGTACATGACTGTCCATCAGCCGAATCTCGATTATTCGTGATTAATAGCCGTCTATGACGGCCGGTTTAACCTTATAGACCCCTACATGCCAACTAGGTATTCTAAATACACAAGTTCACACACATAGCTTCTTGTCTAGTTATGGCTCTTGTTGACTGTTGTAGTTTCATTTCCTGTCACATTTATTCCTGCTTTCTCATATTCCTGTGTATAGCATTAACTCTGAGATATTGATGTTTCTTTTATGCAATTTTCTCAATATGATGCTCAATCTAATTGTCATAAATATTTAGTTTAATCTTGATGTGCATTGTGTACTCTGCTCCTTTCCTGACTGGATCCGTTGATTTAGGCGATGACGAGAACCTTGCCCCCACCTATTATGATCCCTATGAGTTAGCAGGTAACACACATGAGGAGCCAGTTTCCCCCAGGAGGCTACTTCTGTGGATCAGTTAGCTGTAGCTGCTTATTCTTTCCTTTTCAGCATATACTCGGGTTTGTCCCCGATTTATCTTCTGGCTTGTATTAACTGTGGATTGGTTGTCACAGATTAAATATTATGAAATCTCAGCATTCTTTTTCCTGTTATTTCCTTGTCTATTTACTTTTGTGGATGAGATAGACTTTATATTACCTGTGATTATGCCCTAGACAGCGTACTACCGCCGACACTGCGGCGTAGGCTGGACGTGCCCACGCACTCGTGCCCGAATATCCGGGTGCGGGTCGTGACAGTCCAGGACACAGAGATACGTGTCGGACACGAGAAATCCTCGTTCACGGAGCCCTGTTCAGGTACTCGTAACTTTCTGCTCGTAACCCCGTTTTCAATTCCGTCAGTTGCGTCGCGACCCCTGCGTGACCCTCTCGGTGCCCGTGTAACCCACTCGGTGCATCGCGTCCTGTGGCGATCGCGAACCGCGATCCAAAAACAGGAAAAACAATGCCCTGATTCACCCCGGAACTAGGTACGCTCCCGCCAAACGGGACGACTTGGTCGCACGCGGTCTTTACCGATACGTGCGCGTCTTTGATATGGATGTGTGGGATTTCACAGAAGTCGATTCGGGTGTGCATGCACACCGGAATCAACGCGTATCCGCGGACCCCGCCCCGTATCTGCCCTTTCTAGGATGCATCATAACTTTGTGTACACACGTCGGATCGAAATGAAACTTGCGCCATCGGACTCGTAGCAATACGCTGGTCCTGTGACCCAAGTTTGGTTCAATTCCGAGAACGTTGACAAAATCGCGTGTCGTGGGCCCCACAGGCCCCACTCGACGGGCGATTTTGTGATCGGCTCATCGGAATCCAAATCTGGAAGTTTCGTTGAGTTCGTATTAGCGTTTCTGACTTGTTGACACTAAGTTGGACGAATTTGGAGACCTTTGACCCTGACACGTTTTTCGGTGCAAAGCAGGCCCACATACGGACCCCGTTTTGACCCAAAATGGTTATTTTTGCCCCTGTGTCCAAATTGGACTCAAGGATAGGCGTTTCTAGCTGATTGATATCTTCTGAGCATGATGGTAATGTTTGTTTCAGCTTCCGGAGATGTTTCTGGAAATTTCTCGAGTAACATAATAGTAGTTGGAATTCAAACATCAGGCAAGTGTACCTTGCCAAACCCTGCAGCTTGCTACTTATTTTCTTAACTTATTTATACATCAGTGGACAATTATACCGTGCCAACTTGCAATGATTTCTGTTATAGTACTTGCTGGAGTACTTGTGTAAACGTACATAAACTTGATTTAACTGTTCAACCCAGGACCGAGTGATTTTACTTAGCGTCCGATTACTGGTCGGATGCCAACCCCGTACGCGGAGTTGTGTAACGTCACATAGACATGGATATCGAGATCCTATGTATTTTCGTACTTGTCTTATCAAGTACATCATAACCCAGGACACTTGACACTATTCATGAGACAGGATCTTCCCGAGATATTCGTGGTGATTCTGTATAGGATACAGGACTTAACAGAGATATTTTATTTATAGACAATATGACTTATTGCATTAGCTATAATTCCGCTGACATGGACATGAGACGTTATGGTCATGATATGCGTGATTACATTGGGTGGGGAGAGACACACAGACTATAGGCTGTTTCATATATATATCCACTACTATTGTGAGGTTGTAGACTCTCCAGCAGAGCTAGACCCTTTACCTGTTATTACTGCTACCGGCTCCCCGACACAGAGCTTGTAGCGGTCTCAGCCTGAGTTCTAGTGCTGCTCTCATATTGCATATCACTTAGCTGGTTACATAGTTTACCCAATTGTTTACTTATTGCTGCACTGCTTATTTATTTGGCTTGTATTTTCTGTACCTTGCTATGTCCCCTGAGGACCTGGAATGGATTATGTCCCCAGGTTTAGCTGAGGAGCAGTATCCCGAGATATACGGGACAGGAGCTGAAGCTATTACTGGACTTGATACTGGAGCAGAACCGATCCCTGAGCACGAGGTGACTGCCGAAGACTTTTCCTGAGTACCTGATTTCGTACTCAGTATTTACTTTATGTTTGACTCTTTTGTTCCTGGCCTATTGAGCCAGTGTGTTCAGACTTATGTCGAATTGTTTCTCCGACCTACTTGTTGAGACTTATTGCTACTTATTTCTATTTCATTATGCAGTTGATTATATTTATCTTTTATGGATGAGATTAGTTGTGGCATATTGTCGTAGACCTTATTTTACAGCTTAAGTGCGCTCTGATGGTTCCATTAAATTGGGTTATCCATCGGTGTGTGCTGCTGGCCATTGCCACGTGTCCAGTCCCTCGGTATTTTGGGACTGGGGCGTGACAGCACGACTCCTCCCTCCGACGACCTCGGACTTCTCCTCCTCTCCAAAGCTCCGGCCACCTCTAGGTAAACCCTAACCCTATCTCTCTTTCTCTCTCTCACAGATATGGACACAACACACATAGTGACACGATACTAACACAGACACGATACTGACACACACGACTGACACAGATACGATACTAACACAGACAACATTGACACAGACACGACAGACATGTATAAGGTACTAGCCCGGGCCATGGACTCGCTGTCCAGGACGTCGAGATTGATGAACCGGTCTAGACTCTAGGCCGGGGGGGGGGTACTCAGGTCCGACGGCAGATTAGGCCATACACGGTCCACGGTGCGCCGGACGCGCTCGGCCTCTTTAGAGCCTCTACAAGATTAAACTTGATTGTGTTCAAGTGACGGATTTCAAATTTTATATAATAAAGAACTTATATCAAACTTTATATATACATTTTATATCAAACTTCATATATATATATATATATATATATATATATATATATATATATATATATATATATATATAATTCTATGTATTTATATGCAACTTTTTATAGTTTTGAATGACAATTCTTAGTTAGTGAAGCAATTAATTTAGCTGACTAATTTTAATTAATTCAAATCTTGAGCAATTAATTTAACTTAATTGATAAATGATAGTTGTGACCATCCTAAATAGGGTTTCTATATATGTATAGGGGAATCAAGTCGGATAACGTTTTACTTATGCATTAATGTAGTCTAAAGGTCATGAATTAGTCTAGGTTCTAATAGAGAATATTAGAACGTCAATAAGAAGTGTTAGTAGTGGTTGGTGTTAGAAAGTATTATGATCATGATGGTTATATGCTTGTATATAATATGTATGTTTTTTGTTGAAATTATGCTTGTAGAGACTTGATTCTTATTCTGAGCTGTCTATTTACTAGAGTTTGAAATCTTTGGCTCTACTTTTCGCTCTAGTATCGGAAGCCATGAGACTGAAATATGTCTTCTCTTCTCCTTCATATTTCAGTCTCATGGCTTTCGGCACCAGAGCGTAAGGTAGAGCTAAAGGTCTCATGCCTTATTGTAAACCCCCTCGACCAGATTTCAGCATTTTTAGGATTAATTTTAGCAATTTAGGATTTATGGCAATATTTTAATTTATTTTGCTTACATATCCTATTGATTTGTGCACCTGTCCATCACCTAATTATTTGGAGCTTTACCTTGACTATTATCCCTGAACAAAGTTCACATACCTCTCCTAGACATGCTAGTCTATTATTCTGCACTTTATGCAACTCCCAGATTCTCTGTTTTGAGCCTCGTATGAGACGCACAAATATCGTTGCCAATGTACGTATTTAAATTCCTAGATCTGTACCCATTCTTGTTCCAATAGAGAATTGAGGCCCAACATGCACCTGTTTTGCCCAATAAAAAATACGTTAATATTCTACACTGAGTATACTACATTTAGTATATTGACACCGTGCTGAAATTATGGCCCTACCTGCCTCTAAATAATTAGAGAACACCGTGCGCATTAATTATTAATTAATTAATACGATGGCCCGTATCACCCAAGAAAATCAGGTCCAGTCCCTGCCCAGACTCACCCCCACCCCCTCAGGACCCTCACACAGCAATTCTCCTCATTTCTGTATATTTTAGCATTTTCAGGAATCGGATGTTTTTCAGACAATTTCGTAAATTGCACAATTTCCCAAAATAGAACATTTATGCAATTTATAAAATTATAGGGACTTTTCTGCAAATTTTCCTGCGAGGTATCACCCCCTCATTGGCCGGTGAACCTGCACCGTCCATATTGGAGGCGGGACCCACCTAAAAATATCCCAAAAATATCTTTAGATATTTTACTTAAAATATCTATTTAATTTTCTATAAAAGAAAAAGAAAACAAAAAGAAAACAAAAATCCCTAACTCTACCCCCCCAGCCGACCACCCCCCTCCCCGCCGGAGTGGCGAGCCCTCGCCGGAGCCACTCCAACTTCCCCCCTGCGGCGAGCCTTTCCCTCCCCCGCGGCGAGCCTTCTCCCCCCCCCCCCCGCCGCCGGCCCCGACCTTCTCTCTTCCTCCACCTCCCTCCATTCTTCTTCTTCCTGAGGACTCACCTCCGGCCCGACTTCGGCGGAGCACCCCGCTCCGGCCTGACATCCCCTCCGCCAACGTCCCTCTCCCCGAGCCCCTTTCCCCTCCGCCACCATGGCCAACACCACCATCTCCAGCGCCGCTCTCCGCCACTCTCCCCTCGAGCTCGACGCCGTCCCCCGAGCTCCGACCGACATCTTCCCCCTTCTCCTACCCCGACGCCTCCGCCACTCGCCACCACCACCATCATCGAGCACCACCACCGCCATCATCATCGTCGTCATCTACTCCACCGCCACCCGACCCCGCCTCAAACCCCCCCAGCAGCCGACCCACAGCTCACCACCGCTACCCTCTCTTCTTCTCCGTTCTCCCTGATCTCCTTCGTCCCCGTCGAACCCCAGCCCAGCACCACCACCATCACCTCCAGCACCTTCGTCTTCTCCGGCAACCTCAGCCCAGGGCCGTCTCCTCCTCCCGAGTCTCGTCCCACAGCACCCTGAGCTGACCTCCATGACGACCGCAGCTCCGGCGTGCAGCCCCCTACCCCGTCCGGTCCGGCACAATAGCTCCCCGACTTCAGCGAGCTGCAGCGGCCGACTCGGCTGTGCACCCGACTCCGGCAGTGGCTACTCCGCTGTGCAGCCCTTCAACCCGCTCGACTCGAAACCCGGCCGCTCGCCGTCGACCTCCCAGCCTCGCGCAGCATCGACGAACCGCTGCCCTAGCTCCGGACACGCCAAAAATTGGACACAGCAACATTTTATAGCCCGGATACAGCCCGGACACGATCAACGTCGTGTCGCATCTCTTCACGGACACAGAAAATTCATTCTACGGAGCCCTGTTCAGGTAACCCGTTCTATCTCCTCGTAGTTCCATTTTTAATTCTGTCAGTTGTGACACGTAGGCTATGTAACCCTCTCGATGCCCGTGCAACCCGCTCGGTGCATCGCGTCCTGTGGCGATCGCGAACTGCGATCCAAAAACAGAAAAAACAATGCCCCCGATTCACCCCGGAACTGAGTACGCCCAGCCAAACATGACGACTTGGTCGCACGCGATCTTTACCTAAACATGCGCGCCGTTGATACGGACGTGCGGAATTTCGCAGAAGTTGATTTGGATGTGTGTGCACACCAGAATCAACGCGTATCCGTCGACAACGTCCCGTATTCGCCTGTTCTGGAATACGCTGTAACTTTGTGTACGCAAGTCGGATCGAAACGAAATTTGCGCCATCGGACTCGTAGCAATACGCTGGTCCTGTGATCCAAGTTTGGTTCGATTCTGAGAACGTTGACAAAATCCCGTATCGTGGGCCCTACAGACTCCACTTGACGGGCGATTTTATGATCGGTACATCGGAATCCAGTTCTGGACATTCCGTTGGGTTTGTATCGACGTTCTGGACTTGTTAACACTAAGTTTGGCGAATTTGGAGACCTTTGACCCTGACACATTTTCGGTGCAAAGCGGCCCATATGTGGACCTCGCTTTGACCGAAAACTGTCATTTTTGCCCCTGTGTCCAAATTGGACTTAAGGACAGGCATTTCTAGCTATTTGATATTTTCTGAGACTGTTGATGATATTTATTTCAGCATCCGAAAATATTTATTCTGAGGCCATAGTTTCTGACTTTTGGCATTTGACATCTGGACGATATATTTTGCAGCTCTCTTGCTAGGCAAGTATACCTTGCCTTGTTGTACTGTTTAAATTCAGTTATTATAGTTACATGTTTATCTATGATAATATTATATAAATGTACGCGTCCGAGAAAACTCGGGTGCAGTCAACAAAGGCGTTGACGTTAGGACTTATGTCTGACCTAGTGTCTAGTAGACCCACCTAAAAGTTGTGAAGTTATTGATATAACTTTCCAGGCCTTGACACGTATTATTACACATCACAGAGTAAGTTCATGTAGGTACGCGTGCCTCATGCGCGACTGGCCATCAGTGTGAGCAACACGTGTAACGGTATTTAGCTTATTTGATTATTTTACTGAGACTTGCATCATAGTAGGAGGTGTCCAAGTCATTTTCACGACTTGTACATCTATATTGGGCAGGAAAGACATCTAGTAGGAGTATGGGACACCCCCTCCTTGAGTCTTTTATCCTTCGTACCATGCTCCTCATGGTCGATTGCAGAGCTACCCGTGTGTCCGGGGGCATATGACACATATACTAGCCGGTCATGACGATTGGTGAATTACGTCAGCATATATCAAGCTTACACATTCCCATGCGTACTATCAAGTCTTCAAATTGCATTCACTTAGATGGTTAGCACATCCCATTTATTTATTCAGTATTTACATACATGGCATATTGTTTTTCTGTATCTTGTTATGTCCCTCTGAGGACCTGGTCCCTCTCCAGGTGTAGATGTTCATGAGTATTCGCAGGAGCGCAGATCCGGACATGTTACTTATATTCCGAGGAGGTCTTCTCTTCAAGCCTCGTGATTGTCAGATGTTGTTCTTATATGGTGTGTATCTGGTTTATTTTATATTCTATTTCGACAGTGGATTTGTTTCCATCCGACTGTCATTCTTTAGATATTTATTTTATTGAGATCTGGCTACATGATTATTGGTTATTCATGTTTATGTGATTTCTGTGGATGGAATTTAGATTATACCCTGTGACTTGTGATAGTTTTACCACTTGTGAATTATTGTTCATTATACAGCGTACGCTTGTATTATGGTTTCCATATATTGGAGTTGCCATATATAAAGGCGGCTGGCATGCTTACGTGTCCTAGTCCTACGTATTTTGGGACTGGGGCGTGACATGTTTTTAGTGGTGGCCCATGCAGGTCAGAGCATATTGTCTCGGTTACGTTACTGTACCGAGCAAGCCTGCACCTAGGATTAAAGTATAGGATCTCATCCAATTGACTATGACTTATCTTTCTTCCAGTCTATCCTACTTATACAATTGCATCTTGCTTGAATCATGTGCTTCCCTAATAAATTTCTTGAGTATAACCCCTGCTAGAATATAGGAATCCTTGTTGATAGGATGATAATTAGAGTAGTATTCCTATTAAGAACACGACTAGGGCATTGACATATCATTAAGTTCAGACTACTTAATGAACCCTAGCCTTCCATATTACCTAATGAACCCTAGCATCACTTACCTATAGATTAACTTACCATTGTCCCTTGACGTATTTATGTATGACTTGAGAGTAGTATAAACACTACTAGGATTAGTTAGAGAATTGACCATAGTGTTGACCCTAGTCTTAAGGAACCAATAAAAATCCAAGGTTAAATACTAAGACCGAAACCTCATCCTATATTTGGATAAACCCAGTTTTACGCCAGAGACCCTTTACCCTTGTTGGCGTAAAAGCCAATTGACTCTTGGTTGCGTAGAAGCCAAACAAACTGCCTAGTTGGCGTAAAAGCCAAATGACTTTCTTGTTGGCATAAAAGCCAAATTATGCAGGAGATTCTCCTTTACGCTGCAGTTATAATAACTGCTACCCACATTCCCTTAGTATTTCTTATCCTGCGTATGACACGTCATGAGAGCCACGTAGGTAACTGTCCTGCGTAAACTTGATGATTCTTGAATAAATAGATAACCAGCGTAGAGTAACCTGATTAGGCGTAAAATATAATGATAGGATGTGAGCGTATTGTTACAGCCTTAGCTTTCCCCAGTTGACCAAAATCTCGTGCATTAAAGGCAGAGATACGCCTCGAGCCCTGTGCAAAAAGAAACAGCTTTTGACAGAACATCTGATTTTGTCTCACCTCAAGCGTATATGACTTGTATCCAATAAAGTCACTAAACGACAACCTGGGACTCCGTACAAAATCATTATCACAAACCGTCCACTCGATCGTTGTGCAAGTACTTTTGTCAGATGTCAGGATTCACTAACTTGACTGACAAACTCATGAGTTTCTCGTACAACTTTACGCTGCAACGAATGCTAGACTTTACGCAGAAGATATTTACGCGCAGATTTCTACGCACAGACTTTTTACACGGATAGCTCTGAAGCCATGCTTTACGCCAAAATATTTTATCTCTGCTTTACGCAGACAACCTCGAACCCCTACTTTATGCGGACTTTCTTGAAATCTCTGTTTTAGGCAGACAACCTATAGTGTTTATTAATATTGTAGAACTTAGAAGACTATACCTTTTTTTGGTCAACTAGCGACTTAGACAAGGAATTAGAATAATAACTGTAGAGATTGTAGAGTCTTGTCTTTTGTGAATTTGAATTGTTTTAAAATTTCTCATATCATAATCTAGCGTACTTATATTTACTATACTACCTTGACTTATACTCCTATTATAGCCTAGTTTTGCAAGCTTATTCTTTATCAAGCTTGTTCATGAATTATGTATTATTGGAGTACTACACTAATACATTTCAGAATCAGTGTATTACGGTCTGATCAACCATAGTGCACTTGGTTCATCCTTCGCATAACTACCTTACGTGGATTGAGATATATAGTGATTAGTAGACGAATGTACTTACCCTCTAGATATGTCTGAGCATATCGTATCAGCTACATAACTGTGCTAATACGAAATGTGAATAGGGATTACCAGAATAGGATTTCAATCCACAACTGCCTTGACAATTCCCATTTGAATTCTTTAAACGCCTTAAATCCCCATACTTCTAATCTATTACCTCCCCTTGAACTCTTGATTATTGTTTTCCGTCTTCCCTTATTTCGGAAAGACGAAACCTTATGCTTAGTATAAATACAAATAGTGTACTATTTCTGTAGCCATTTCTGTTTGTTTCTTGGGTAATTACCAAACCCTATTATTAGATTAGATTGCAGTTTAAAACTGTGCTATTTTTAGAATAACCTTTGCTACCTACCTAACGTTTTATTATGTTCCTGATACGTGCATCACTTTGACAGCATGAAAATTTTTATTTTTGCCTCGTAACTCGGGTCAAGTTCAGAACCTAAGTATTACGATGAAGAATGTATCATTTTGCTGTCAGAGGTCTAAATGGATTTCACCTGGATGAACAATTGATTGACTCCTGAATGGATAGCAGCACCTATGACTAGGTTGACTTATAAGGATTAAGACTTCCTATGGACCGACTGTAAACACCCTGATTTTTTAGAATAAATTTATTGTATTTTCTAAAAAATTTCGATATTTTCTGGAAGACGAACCAAGGCAAATGGGATTTAAAGATTTTTAAATGCAGTTTATTGGTGTTAAAATATTATGAAAATAATATTTTATGGTGTCAAATGGAAAACCGGACGCAGGGTATTTTTCAGTGAATTTATTGGACTCCGGAGTAGCGATTTAAACCCTACGAACTGTTGGATGTATAAACCTGAACCAAACCCTGCCCAAACCCGAGCTAAACTTGAACCAAACCAGTTATCGGGTCGGGTCCTGAGACCCAAACCCAAACCCGAGTAGAACCCTAGCAGCCGAGAGTTGCTGTTCACCCTATAAAGTGCCTCGGCGTTCGTGCCTAGGCGGCCGCCACCTCGAGATCCCACAGCCGCTCTTCCTCCTCAGACGCTGACTCCCCTCACGCCGAGCCGACCCCCACCTTCGCCTATGTCACGCCCCAGTCCCAAAATACGTAGGACTAGGACACGTAAGCATGCCAGCCGTATGTATATGGCAACTCCAATATATGGAAATCAAATCCACACGTACGCTGTAATATGAATATCAAATCCACAAGTGGTATAACTGTAATACAAGTCACAGGGTAAAATCTAAATCTCATCCACCAAAATCATATAGAAATAAATAACCAGTATCTATGAAACTAGATCTCAATAAGAAGTATCTAAGGATGATAGTTGGATGGAAACAAATCCACTACCAACTCAAATGAAAAAGTAAATACAATATGAGTACAACACAATCAAGCCCAATATAAGTATACCAGCTATCGATCACGGCTCGAAGAGAAGACATCCACGAAGCATCTATAACCATCCAAATCTGCGCTCCTGTAAATACTCAAGAACAGATACACCTGGCAGCGGACCAGGTCCTCAGAGGGACATAACAAGATACTTAAACACATGCCAATAAAGTACTGAAATAAATATCCAAAGGGGTCGCCTAACCGTCTAAAGTGAATGCAGTTAAGAACAACTTTCCCAACGCGTGGGCTATCTGGCTAAAATGGGATTGGCATAGTTCTCTTGGAGATCCAGGGGCCTACAAAGGCACGGCGTCTTTCGAACACCGGAGGCCCGCCAAGTAGTATATATAGGGGTCATCATGACCGCGCATCTCCGGCGGAGCGTACGGGTTACACAAGGAAAGTGCAACGGAGCCCACACGCCTTACTTGTTGTTCTTCCCACCCCATGCTCTAAGCATGTCACATCCATGACACGATAATACCTCTAATAACTGCCAAGTCTACTAGCATGCAAAGTTTATAACAGCAGTTATTCCTAACGCACGGCCCACACGTACAGGAGGCCAACCTGCACGCAAGTCCGTGATCTACATGAGACTCACAACTCGTGTAACAACTGTGTCACGGCCAATGAACCTAAAGATGCTACATGATGATGGGGTAGTCTCATAAACAAGGTCAATGCAAATACATAAATAAAAACATACCGCGACGACACCGTCGCGCGCATTTTTATATAATAGTTAAAATATATGAAAGGACAGAAAATAAAGATGTATGCAACATATGAAATATAAATAACAGTACAATGGCAAGGTATACTTGCCTGACAAGGAAGCTGTAATGTACCAATAACCTGCTCCAGAAATCGCGCAGAACAATCCAATATCCTATGTACACATAAATATAATATAATAGAATTATTAGTCATTACACTAGCACATACTCAACCACATTTACACTGGAATCAGGGGGTATACTAGGGGTAACACTAGTCATCTAACACGGTCAATTACGTATTGAATTACGCGGGTGTCGCGTCTTCAAGTACTGTACGAAATCAGTCAGTCAACTGACATGTGTCTATGCCAGTACGTTAGTGTACGCAAGGCAGACAAATTCACAAGTTCTTAGGGTCAACATGGTCAAGGTAAGTATGGGATAGTCCACGATGTCCTAGGGTCATACAGTCTGAATATTTAGTCATAATTATCAATTAGCATTTACTTACATATATATTCATATAACTATATAATAATATAACCATTAATTTATTTTAATTTATTTAATTCTGAAATAATTACTCTAAAATCCTATTTTAATCTTGTTATTCTGATTTTTGTGTTAATTCCTAAATTTTGTCCAAAGAAACTGAATTTTATCAACTCGAGACTCATGGCACGCAAATCGAGGCATCTGTTGACCGAAAAGTCAACCGATACAAACTCGACTTTTATGCATGATTTTCTGTAGATTTCAGCATCAAAAACATACTAGAATTTACGGCTCATCCGAATTCAAATTCGTTTGGGAATTATGGCACATACAAATTTTGTATTGTGTACCGATGGTTAAATTCTAACCTAGAAGTTCTACAGAATTAACAATATGTAAATACTTCGAAATAAATTCTGAGAAAAATATATGTCGATGATCTCGACATTAGCTTTTCGAAACTTTAAACGGTTCATGATTCTGATTCCTGGTTCTCCCGGAATCGCGAAAACATCAAAATACGTCTATTTTTAGACATGCTGTGCTCTATGAATTTTTCAGAATTTAATACTAATAATTTAGAAAAATAATTTATATTATCAGAAATCTAACCTCATTATCGTTCTAACAAAAAAAACTAGAGCGTGTTTGGAGTCCGGAGCTAGGAGATATCGTCTTTTTAATTCGTCATAACTAGTAGAAAATGAGGCTGAATTTATGACGAATTTTGACTATTTTTTGGACGAAAAAGAGATGAATTTGGGAAAGAAAAATATGAAAGATGAGGTATTTATAATGGTGGACACTACTTAATTAAATAAGAATAGGATTGGTTAATTTGGATAGGATTATGATGAATTTAAATAAGGATAGGATATGCATGAAGTTTATTTCCTAGTAGGTTCAGGATTTGAATTAATTTAAAATAGAGTTTGAATTTATCTCAATAATTTATAATCTTAAATATAATTAAAGATAATACAAATAATTTATAAAATCTTATTAATATCTATTAACAATAAATTAGTATCTATCTAATATTAAGACTATATATATCCAAATAAATCCTAAATAATTTTAAAATCTAAATAAATTTCTTAAAATTCTAAATAAATTACAAAAAAAAATATAATTAAATATTTTAAACTAAAATAAATATTTGGTAGGAACGACATGCAAGTATGGTCGTATAGTAAATCATAGAAGTCCTAGAAATTTATGTTTTTTAAGTTTTAATTACCAAAAATTCTAGAAAAATCTCCAAAAATCTAAAATAACCTAAAATAATTCTAAATGAATATTTATATAAGTAAATATACTAACAAAAATTATTTTTTAATTAACTAAGAGAATACTCTAAATAAATTCAATACCTATAATAAATATAATAATATAAAATATACACAAATACCTATTTTGGGTGAGGGAGTTTACAGCCTAGCCGAGTTCGACTCAGCTTCCGTCGACGACCGGACCCGACAGCAGCCGCCCCTCCGTTCGACTCACTTCCGATCGACGCAGCCGTCCCCGACTTCTCCAACCTCGTCGCCAGGCCGCCGAGCGACGACCCCTGGACCAACCCGACCAGAACCCTCTACGACGACTCCGCCCGAGCAGCCGCTCGACCACACGCGTCCTCGATCCTCGCTGCGAACGCCGCGAGTTCCTCTCCGTCGGTCGACGCAGCCTTAGCAGCGTTCACGGAGCCCCCGACCTAGACGCGAGTAGCAGGACTCCACAACATACACCGGACACAGGACCTGAGGACACAAGAATTCAACCAGGACACGAACAGTACTCACGGACACGTGGAATTCAGCGTTCACGGAGCCCTGTTCAGGTACCGATTTCTTTTACCTCGTAACTCCGTTTTCAATTCTGTCAGTTGCTACACGTAGACTGTATAACCCTCTCGGTGTCCGTATAACCCGCTCGGTGCATCGCGTCCTGTAGTGATCGCAAATCGCAATCCAAAAACAGGAAAAACAATGCCCTGTTTTACCCCGGAACTGAGTACGCCCCGCCAAACGGGACGACTTGGTCGCACGCGGTCTTTACCGAACCGTGCGCGACGTTGATACGGTCGTGTGGGATTTCGCAAAAGTCTATTCGGATGTGCGTGCACACCGGGATCAACGCGTATCCGCCGACGACACCCCATATCCGTCCTTTCTGGAATCCGCTGTAACTTTGTGTACGCACGTCGGATCGAGACAAAACTTGTGCCATCGGACTCATAGCAATACGCTGGTCCTGTGACCCAAGTTTGGTCCGATTCAGAGAACATTGGCAAAATCGCGTATCGTGGGCCCCACAGGCTCCACTTGATGGGCGATTTTGTGATCGGCTCATCGGAATCCAATTCTGGAAGAACCGTTGGGTTCGTATCATCTTTCCTGACTTGTAGACACTGAGTTTGATGAATTTGGAGACCTTTGACCCTGACACACTTTTCGGTGCAAAGTGGCCCACATGTGGACCCCGCTTTGGCCCGAAAATGACCTTTTTGCCCCTGTGTCCAAATTGGACGTAAGGACAGGCATTTCTAGAAGTTTAACATCTTCTGAGATGGTTGGTGATGTTTGTTACACCTTTTGGAGTAGTACCCACAGGATCCACTGATACCGGGACGACTGTTGATATTCGGACATCAGGCAAGTGTACCTTGCCAAACTCTGCAGTATTGTTATATATTTTCCTTGCTTCATTATATTGCTGTGCATGCTCAACCTAGGACCGTATGACGTACTTAGCGTCCGATTATTAGTCGGGTGCCAACACTGTACGCAGTGTTGGGTACTGTCATTTAGAGATGGATATTCGTGACACTTTATATACTCGTACTTGTCTTATCAAGTACCATATGACCCAGGACACTTGACACTGCTCATGAGACAGGATATTCCCGAGATATTCGTGGTGATTCTGTATAGGATACATGACTTGACAGAGATACTATATTCCTAGATACATATGACTTGTTGCATTAGTGATGATCCCGCTTGACATGGACATGAGACGTTATGGTCATGATATGCGTGGTTACATTGGGTGGGGAGAGACACACAGGCTACAGGCTGTCTTCTATATATATCTACTACTATTGTGAGGCCGTAGACTCTCGTAGCAGATCTAGGCACATTACTTGTTATTACCACTACCGGCTCCCCGACACAGAGCTTGTAGTGGCTCAGCCTGAGTACTCGTGTTGCTCTCACTTGCATTTTCATTTAGATGGTTAATTACTTGCCCTATTTATTCTATTTATTTTCTGCACTGCATTTATTTTGGTATGAGCTTTCTTGTACCTTGCTATGTCCCCTGAGGACCTGGATCAGGATTATGTCCCCAGGATTTGAGGACGAGATCTATCCTGAGGTATACGGGACCGGAGCAGGAGCTGATCCAGGAGCTGTACCGCCATCCGAGGACGAGGTGTTAGCTGAGGACTTCTCCTGAGCATCCCTGTTCATGCTCAGTACTTATTTATTTATTTCAGTCATTTATTTCTAGTCTGTTGAACCATTGTAACAGATGTTTAACGGGTTGATACTCGAAGTACTTTGTTGAGACAGATTGATAATTTACATTTTTTTATTTATTCTGTGGATCATATTTATATCTTGTGTAGATGAGATTAGTTGTGCCAGGATTGTCGTAGACTTGATTTACAACTTAAGTATGCCCTGATGGATCCATTAAATTAGGTTTGTCCATCGGTGCGTGCTGCTGGCCATTGCCACGCGTCCGGTCCCACGGTATTTTGGGACTGGGGCGTGACATAGTTTTTGTGGTGGCCCATGCAGGTCTACGACTAAATTGTTCGGTTTCAACTTAGGGATCGAACCAGCCTGCCCTAAGGATATGATAGATTGTAGGATCTCATCAATTATCTAAACCATTATTGAACTCTATATCGAACTCGAAATTGTTACTTGAACTGCATCCTGTGTTGATTCCTTGGTGCCTTCTTACAGTTTATCTTTTGGTTGCAGAGAAATAGATCCCAGGAACGGAGACGAGATTCCTTTGGACACGCCACACGAAGTTGTGATTACATATACAGACGGAGTGACCCCAGGGGATGGAGGACAAGCATCGCAGAGCGATCAAACCGGTCAGCCTAATCCAAGGTTCCGGAGAGATGACATCCCACCTCCACCACAGTTCACTCCCCAGATGCCCGTTTTTCTGCCCGGACAAGCCATGGACGGGCAACAGATGTTCCAGATGATGTATGCCATGATGCAGGCCCAGCAGCAGATTCAGCAAGAGGCCCATCGCCAGGAGGCAGAGTATCTGAGGACCAGCCTGGTATCCGCATTGGAGCAGGCGAATCCTCCAACGAGGCGAACAGCGACGGGATCTATCACCGATTTCTGTCATCTCAAGCCTCGTACATTTTCTGGCAAAGAAGGGCCAACAGAAGTTCATGAATGGCTCACTAACATCCAGCATCAGTTGGAAGCCGCTGAACTTCCGAGAGAGAAGTGGATGACTGCAGTCAGAATGCAGTTAACCGATAATGCGCATCACTGGTGGCTAGCAGAAGAGAGGAGGCTCGGACAGGACCGAGTCACTTGGGAAGAGTTCTCCAGACTCTTCCAAGAGATGTACATTCCGGCAGTTGCATGATCAGAGCTCAGAGACAAGTTCAACCGCCTCATCCAAGGCAGTATGACAGTGGAAGAATATAACGCGGAGTTTATACGCCTAAGTCGCTTCGCTCCGACATTGGTCTCGACAGAGGAAGAGAAAGCTGAAAAGTTCTTTGATGGACTGAAGTTCGAGCTTCAGAGATTGATTGGCTCAGTCGCACCTACATCTTATACTGAGGTCCTTGCAGCAGCACGACGCATGGAGCGCGTCACTAGAAGAAAATCGAATCTGAAGAGGACAAACATATCCGCACCAACCAAGACAGCATCTAGAGATTCTGCAAAATGATTCCAGAGGAGTATACCGGAAAGAGCAGCACACAGGGCCACACCTCTTCCTACCTGTCACCACTGCGGCAAGGTAGGACACATTGAGAGAGAGTGCAGGCGTAAGTTGGGACTATGCCTGCTTTGCAGATCAGACCAGCACTTTTCTAGAGACTGCACTAAACCAAGAGAGGGAGCACCGAGACTGGCCTTGCCTGCACCACGACCAGCTTATCCAGCAGTAGGAGCACAGCAGACAGGAGTTGGAGGCGTCAGGCCACCAGCCCCAGGAGGGAACCAGCAGAGACCACCCCTGGCACCACAGGCAGCTCTATTTCAGCAGCAGCAGCAGCAGAGAGGTCCAGCTCAGGGAAGAGGCCGGGCATTCACCTTAGCTGTTGAGCAGGAGGCTACAGCAGGCGAGGTCATCGCAGGTACTATTTTAGTAACTTCATTACCAGCTGTAGCATTATTTGATTCTGGAGCATCGTATTCATTTATAGCAGCTAGCTTTGTTGCCACCCATAGAGTAGCTACCGCACCCCTTCCGAAGATGAAGAGAATTCTTACGGGAGGTGAAATTATTCCGGTTAGTGACGTCTGTAGATCATGTTCTGTAGTAGTTTATGGGAGGGAGATGCGAGCCCAATTTTTGATCTTTTTGATGCCTGACTATGATGTCGTACTTGGTATGGACTGGTTAAGTCAGTATCATGTGACCCTTGATTGTCGGCTTGGAAGGGTTATATTTAGACCGCCTAGACATCCAGAATTCGAGTTTCTTCGAGGAGCAGTAGAGCAAGGAGTTTAGCCTACTCTTAGGGTACTATCTGTAGAAGGGAAGACAGGTTACCCAAGAGTCATATCTGAGTTTGTGGATGTATTCTCCGATGATCTTCCAGGGTTACCACCTGGTCGGGAAATAGAATTCACAATAGACTTAACTCCCGGAGCAGAGCCTATCACTTCATCACTTTATCGGCTGGCACCTAAGGAGTTAGTAGAGTTGAAAGAACAGGTTGATAATCTTCTAGAGAAGGGTTTCATTCGGCCTAGTGTTTCACCTTGGGGAGCACCCATATTATTTGTGCCGAAGAAGGATGGAACAATACGGTTATGCATTGACTACAGGGCACTGAATACTGTGACCATCAAGAACAGGTATCCCTTACCACGCATTGATGATCTATTCGATCAGTTGAGTGGTGCAAGGCTATCATCAGATCAAAGTAAGGAAGGAAGACATACCAAAGACAGCTTTCAGGACAAAGTATGGACATTATGAGTTCTTGGTAATGCCGTTTGGTTTAACCAACGCGCCAGCAGTGTTTATGAGCTTAATGAACAGAGTCTTTCATCAGTTCTTGGATAAATTCGTGGTAGTGTTCATTGACGACATCCTCATATATTCCAAGAACCACGAAGAGCACGAGGAGCATCTCAGAATCGTGTTAGAGACCTTGAGACAGGAGAAGTTATACGCCAAACTCAGTAAGTGTGAGTTCTGTATAGACAAAGTGCCTTTCTTGGGACACATCATCTCAGGAGAAGGACTTTCAGTGGATCCAGAGAAAGTTGTGGCAATAGAGACTTGGCCTACACCCACATCAGTGGCAGAGGTGAGAAGTTTTCTCGGACTCGCGGGATATTATCGAAGGTTTGTAGAAAATTTCTCGAGGATCGCAGAACCGATGACGAAGCTGACACGCAAAGACCAGGAGTTTATATGGACAGAAGACTGCCAGAAGGCCTTCGAAGAGTTGAAGAGAAGATTAACAACAGCACCTGTCTTGACTCTTCCTTCAGGGTCAGGAGGTTTTGTTGTTTACAGCGATGCATCAGGTAGTGGACTGGGATGTGTCTTGATGCAATATGGCAAAGTTATTGCTTATGCATCAAGACAGTTGAAGTTCCACGAGAAGAACTACCCAACACACGATCTAGAGTTAGCAGCAGTCATGTTTGCATTGAAGATTTGGAGGCATTACCTTTATGGGGAGAAAGTAGATATCTTTACAGATCACAAAAGTCTGAAGTATGTATATACTCAGAAGGAGCTTAACGTGAGGCAGAGGCGTTGGCTTGAATTGATGGTAGATTTTGACATCGATCTGCAGTATCATCCGGGAAAGACGAATGTTGTTGCAGATGCGCTCAGCAGAAAGCCTACGGCTTATTTTTTGACGATGCAGCCCGAGTTATTGAGAGATCTACATGAGCTTCAGATAGAGGTCATTTTAGCAGGACATAATGGCTTGATGGCTAATCTTGAAATTAAGTCATCACTCGTGGAGAAGATTAAGGAGGCATTGCCCACCGATGCTAGATTTAGAAGACTGAAAGAGAGGATAGAAGCAGGCATGCAGACAGGACTTCGCATACACGACGACGGAACATTGAGATTTGAAAACCGCCTGTATGTTCCAAATGGAGAATTGAGACATGAGTTAATGACGAAAGCACATAGCTCTATGTACTCTGTTCACCCAGGAGGAACCAAGATGTACCGAGACTTGAGACAGTATTACTGGTGGCATGGAATGAAAAGAGAGATTGCAAGATTTGTGGCCAAATGCTTAGTCTGCCACAAAGTAAAGGCCGAGCATCAGAGGACTGCAGGTATGTTACAGCCGCTTCCTATACCAGAGTGGAAGTGGGAGCATATCACGATAGATTTTGTCACAGGATTTTCGAGGAGCCCCAATGGAAGAGACGCAGTATGGGTTATTGTGGATCGACTCACTAAATTGGCACACTTCTTGCCATTTAGAGTTGGACAGTCCACAAAGGTACTAGCCGACATGTATATACGATAAATTGTCAAATTACATGGAGTGCCGGTCAGTATTGTATCGGATCGAGATTCGAGATTTACCTCTCATTTTTGGAGAAGCATGCAAGAGAGTCTGGGCACCAGACTCAAATTCAATACGGCATACCACCCACAGACATATGGCCAATCGGAGCGCACCATTCAGATATTGGAGGACATATTACGATCATGTATGCTAGACTTTGGAGGATCTTGGGAAGATTATTTGCACTTAGTAGAGTTCTCCTACAACAACAGTTATCAGGCCAGCATCCAGATGGCACCATTTGAAGCATTATACGGAAGGAAGTGCAGATCGCCTATATGTTGGAGTTACGTTGGTGAGCGTCAAATACTGGATCCAGAATTGGTAACGCAGACAGTGGAAAAGGTGAAACAGATTCAGAATCATCTACGAGCAGCCCAGGACAGACAGAAACATTGGGCAGATACGCACAGACGTCCCCTAGAGTTTAAAGAAGGAGAGCACGTGTTCTTAAGGATTTTGTCCACTCGTGGTACTATCAGATTCGGGAGCAGAGGCAAGTTGAGCCCAAGGTATATTGGGCCATTTGATATCCTAGAGCGCATTGGTGAGGTGGCTTATCGTCTTGTATTACCTCCATCCTTAGAGGGAGTGCATGACGTATTCCACGTCTCCCAGCTGCGAAGTTACGTGATCGACCCAAGTCACGTAGTCGATCATTCAGAAATCGCAGTGGGCCCAAGCTTGAGATATGAAGAACAACCAGTTGGCATCCTCGACGTCAGTGAGAAGACATTGCGGGGACAGACAATCAGACTGGTTCACGTAGCATGGAAACATCATTCCCCTGGAGAATCGACTTGGGAACGAGAAGATAGTATGCGCCAGCGTTATCCCCACCTGTTTGAGGAGACAGTTGTAAACTAAGCAATCTTGTATTTCTATAACTCTTCTATTATAACTTATTTTTTGATTGCGAGGACGCAATCCTTTTAAGGAGGGAAGATTGTAAACACCCTGATTTTTCAGAATAAATTTATTGTATTTTCCAAAAAAATTCGGTATTTTCTGGAAGATGAACCAAGGCAAAAGGGATTTAAAGATTTTTAAATACAGTTTATTGGTGTTAAAATATTATAAAAATAATATTTTATGGTGTCAAATGGAAAACCGGACGCAGGGTATTTTTCAGTGAATTTATTGGACTCCGGAGTAGCGTTTTAAACCCTACGAACTGTTGGATGTATAAACCTGAACCAAACCCTGCCCAAACCCGAGCTAAACTTGAACCAAACCAGTTATCGGGTCGGGTCCTGAGACCCAAACCCAAACCCGAGTAGAACCCTAGCAGTCGAGAGTTGCTGTTCACCCTATAAAGTGCCTCGGCGTTCGTGCCTAGGCGGCCACAACCTCGAGATCCCACAGCCACTCTTTCTCCTCAGACGTCGACTCCCCTCACGCCGAGCCGACCCCCACCTTCGCCTAGCCGAGTTCGACTCAGCTTCCGTCGACGACCGGACCCGACAGCAGCCGCCCCTCCGTTTGACTCAGTTTCGATCGACGCAGCCGTCCCCGACTTCCCCCACCTCGTCGCCAGGCCGCCGAGCGACGACCCCTGGACCAACCCGACCAGAACCCTCTGCGACGACTCCGCCCGAGCAGCCGCTCGACCACACGCGTCCTCGATCCTCACTGCGAACGTCGCGAGTTCCTCTCCGTCGGTCGACGCAGCCTTAGCAGCATTCGCGGAGCCCCCGACCTAGACGCGAGTATCAGGACTCCACAACAGACACCGGACACAGGACCTGAGGACACAAGAATTCAACCAGGACACGAACAGTACTCACGGACACGTGGAATTCAGCGTTCACGGAGCCCTATTCAGGTACCTATTTCTTTTACCTCGTAACTCCGTTTTCAATTCCGTCAGTTGCTACATGTAGACTGTATAACCCTCTCGGTGCCCGTGCAACCCGCTCGGTGCATCGCGTCCTGTGGTGATCACAAATCGCGATCCAAAAATAGGAAAAATAATGCCCTGTTTTACCCCGGAACTGAGTGCACCCCGCCAAACGGGACGACTTGGTCGCACGCGATCTTTACCGAACCGTGCGCGACGTTGATACGGTCGTATGGGATTTTGCAGAAGTCTATTCGGATGTGCGTGCACATCGGGATCAACGCGTATCCGCCGACGACACCCCGTATCCGTCCTTTCTGGAACCCGCTGTAACTTTGTGTACGCACGTCGGATCGAGACAAAACTTGTGCCATCGGACTCGTAGCAGTACGCTGGTCCTGTGACCCAAGTTTGGTCCGATTCAGAGAACGTTGGCAAAATCGCGTATCGTGGGCCCCACAGGCTCCATTTGATGGGCGATTTTGTGATCGGCTCATCGGAATCCAATTCTGGAAGAACCGTTGGGTTCGTAACATCGTTCCTGACTTGTAGACACTGAGTTTGACGAATTTGGAGACCTTTGACCATGACACACTTTTCGGTGCAAAGTGGCCCACATGTGGACCCCGTTTTGGCCCGGAAATAACCTTTTTGCCCCCTGTGTCCAAATTGGACGTAAGGACAGGCATTTCTAGTAGTTTGACATCTTCTGAGATGGTTGGTGATGTTTGTTACACCTTTTGGAGTAGTACCCACAGGATCCACTGATACCGGGACGACTGTTGGTATTCGGACATCAGGCAAGTGTACCTTGCCAAACTCTGCAGTATTGTTATATATTTTCCTTGCTTTATTATATTGCTGTGCATGCTCAACCTAGGACCGTGTGACATACTTAGCGTCCGATTATCAGTCGGGTGCCAACACTGTACGCAGTGTTGGGTACTGTCATTTAGAGATGGATATTCGTGACACTTTATATACTCGTACTTGTCTTATCAAGTACCATATGACCCAGGACACTTGACACTGCTCATGAGACAGGATATTCTCGAGATATTCGTGGTGATTCTGTATAGGATACAAGACTTGACAGAGATACTATATTCCTAGATACATATGACTTGTTGCATTAGTGATGATCCCGTTTGACATGGACATGAGACGTTATGGTCATGATATGCGTGGTTACATTGGGTGGGGAGAGACACACAGGCTACAGGCTGTCTTCTATATATATCTACTACTATTGTGAGGCCGTAGACTCTCGTAGCAGAGCTAGGCACATTACTTGTTATTACCACTACCGGCTCCCCGACACAGAGCTTGTAGTGGCTCAGCCTGAGTACTCGTGTTGCTCTCACTTGCATTTTCACTTAGATGGTTAATTACTTGCCCTATTTATTCCATTTATTTTTTGCACTGTATTTATTTTGGCATGAGCTTTCTTGTACCTTGCTATGTCCCCTGAGGACCTGGATCCGGATTATGTTCCCAGGATTTGAGGACGAGATCTATCCTGAGGTATACGGGACCGGAGCAGGAGCTGATCCAGGAGCTGTACCACCATCCGAGGACGAGGTGTTAGCTGATGACTTCTCCTGAGCATCCCTGTTCATGCTCAGTACTTATTTATTTATTTATTTCAGTCATTTATTTCTAGTCTGTTGAACCATTGTAACAGATGTTTAACGGGTTGATACCCAAAGTACTTTGTTGAGACAGATTGATAATTTACATTTCTTTATTTATTCTGTGGATCATAGTTATATCTTGTGTGGATGAGATTAGTTGTGCCAGGATTGTCGTAGACTTGATTTACAGCTTAAGTATGCCCTGATGGATCCATTAAATTGGGTTTGTCCATCGGTGCGTGCTGCTGGCCATTGCCACGCGTCCGGTCCCACGGTATTTTGGAACTGGGGTGTGACACCGACTCACCAAGTCAGCACATTTCTTACCTTTAGAGTTGGCCAGCCTGCAGAAGCTTTAGCTAACTTATATATGAGACAAATCGTAAGATTGCATGGCATACCAGTCAGCATTGCACTATACAAGGATTCGCGTGACCAGAGTTGGTGGTCAACACCGTAGAGACTGTTAAGTAAATGCAAGGACACTTGCGAGCAGTGCAAGACAGACAGAAGCAATAGGCAGACCGTCATCATCGTCCCTTGGAATTCAAGGAGGACGATCATGTCATCTTGAGGATATCACCTACTAGAGGCATCATTAGATTCAGAGAACGCAGCAAGATTGAGTCCAAGGTATGTTGGACCATAGACGTGCTAGAAAGAGTAGGAGTAGTGGCATATCAACTTGCGCTACCACCTTCACTTGAGGGAGTTCTTGAAGTATTCCACGTGTCGCAACTCAGGCGATATGTGACATACAGCAGTCATATTCTCAACCATTCGGAGATCACCATTAGGCCGAGCTTGTCGTATCAAGAGCAACCCGTAGAAATCCTTGATCATCAAGAAAAGGTATTGAGGAATCAGTCTATTTCCTTGGTCCGCATGGCATGGAAGCATGGCGCGCCAGGAGAATCTACTTGGAAGCATGTGGACGACATGCGTAAACGTTTTTCGAACCTATTCGTAAACCAAGATATAAATTACTTTGTTAAAATTATACCTTATGCCGTCTTTGACTACTACCGTGGCTTAGTTTTAATTTTGAGGACGAAATTTTTATAAGTTGGGTAGATTGTAAACCCCCTCGACCAGATTTCAGTATTTTTAGGATTAATTTTAGCAATTTAGGATTTATGGCAATATTTTAATTTATTTTGCTTACATATCCTATTGATTTGTGCACCTGTCCATCACCTAATTATTTGGAGCTTTACCTTGACTATTATCCCCGAACAAAGTTCACATACCTCTCCTAGACATGCTAGTCTATTATTGCACTTTGTGCAACTCCCAGATACTTTGTTTTGAGCCTCGTATGAGACGCACAAATATCGTTACAAACGTACGTATTTAAATTCCTAGATCTGTACCCATCCCTGTTCCAATAGAGAATTGAGGCCCAACATGCACCTGTTTTGTCCAAACAAAAATACGTTAATATTCTACACTGAGTATACTACATTTAGTATATTGACACCATGCTGAAATTATGGCCCTACCTGCCTCTAAATAATTAGAGAACACCGTGCGCATTAATTATTAATAAATTAATACGATGGCCCGTATCACCCAAGAAAATTAGGCCCAGTCCCTGCCCAGACTCACCCCCACCCCCTCAGGACCCTCACACAGCAATTCCCCTTATTTTTGTATATTTTAGCATTTTCAGGAATCGGGTGTTTTTCCAGACAATTTCGTAAATTGTGCAATTTCCCAAAATAGGACCTTTATGCAATTTATGAAATTACAGGGACTTTTTTGCAAATTTTCCTGCGAGGTGTCACCCCCTCATTGGCCGGTGAACCTGCACCGTCCATATTGGAGGCGGGACCCACCCGAAAATATCCTGAAAATATCCCGAAAATATCTTTAGATATTTTACTTAAAATATCTATTTAATTTTCTATAAAAGAAAAAGAAAATAAAAAGAAAACAAAAATCCCTAACTCTACCCCTGTCACGCCCCAGTCCCAAAATACCGAGGGACCGGACGCGTGGCAATGGCCAGCAGTACGCACCGATGGACAACCCAATTTAATGGATCCATCAGGGCATACTTAAGCTGTAATAAGCAGGTCCAATATAAATAGTCACAGTCTATACTAATCTCATCCACAACAGATAATCACAGATCAAATGCCAGAATAAAACAAGTAAATATAATCTAGCATATCTCAATAAAGAGTCTCGGAGAACAATCCGAGAACACAGGTCTAATACAAAAATGCAATAGACTGGAAGTAAAGTAAATAGGAACAGAAGTAAATGAGTATCTCAAACCAATACCCAGGAGAAGTCCTCTGGTACGATCCCGTCCTCTGGTGTCGGTACAGCTCCTGTATCTGCTCCTGTTCCTGCTTCTGCTCCTGATAATGCTCCTGTACTGTATAACTCTAGGGGGATCTCCTCTGCTAGTCCTGGGGACAAAGTCCGGATCCAGGTCCTCAGGGGACAGCAAGGTACAGAAAATACAAGCCAAATAAATGCAGTGCAGCAAAATGCAATAAATAGGGTAAGCTATATAACCATCTACGTGGAAATGCAAGTGAGAGCATCACTAGTCTCAGGCTGAAGCCACTACAAGCTCTGTGTCTGGGAGCCGGTAGCGGTAATAAACACGTAATGTGCCTAGCTCTACGACGAGAGTCTGAGGCCTCACAATAGTAGTAGATAGATATACGAAACAGCCTGTAGCCTGTGTGTCTCTCCCCACCCCATGTAATCACACGTCTCATGTCCACGATGCACCATGTCCATGTCACGCACAATCATCTCTTAATGCAACAAGTCATCTAATATCTAAGAATACGATGTCCATGTCCTGTATCCTATACAGAATCACCACGAATATCTCGGGAAGATCCTGTCTCATGAGTAGTGTCAAGTGTCCTGGGTCAAGGTGTACTTGGTAAGACAAGTACGAGAGTATATAGTGTCACGAATGTCCATCTCTAGGTGACCGTACCCAACACCGCGTACGGTGTCGGCACCCGACTGATAATCGGACGCTAAGTACGTCACACGGTCCTAGGTTAGGCATGCACAGCAATATAATGAAGCAAGGAAAATATGTAACAATACTGCAAAGTTTGGCAAGGTACACTTGCCTGGGGACCTGGCTCCAACTGTAGCTCTGGTCTCAGTGTGGTCTGCAGGTACTACTCCGGTTGCTGAAATAAACATTACCATTAGATTCAGAAAATATCAAATAGCTAAAAACGCCTGTACTTGAGTCCAATTTGGACACAAGGGCAAAAATGACATTTCCGGGCCAAAGCGGGGTCCACATGTGGGCCACTTTGCACCGAAAAGCGCGTCAGGGTCAAAGGTCTCCAAATTCCACAAACTCAGCGTCTACAAGTCAGGGACGATGATACGAACCCAAGGGAACTTCCAGAATTGGGTTCCGATGAGCCGATCACAAAATCGTCAGTCGAGCGGGGCCTGTGGGGCCCACGACACGCGATTTTGTCAACGTTCCCAGAATCGAACCAAACTTGGGTCACAGGACCAGCGTATCGCTACGAGTCCGATGGCGCAAGTTTCGTCTCGATCCGACGTGTGTACACAAAGTTACAGCGTGTTCCAGAAAGGTCGGATACGGGGTGTCGTCGGCGGATACGCGTTGATTCCGGTGTGCACGCACATCCAAATCAACTTCCGCGAAATCCTACACGTCCGTATCGACGACGCGCACGTATCTGTGAAGATCGCGCGCGACCAAGTTGTCCCGTTTGGCGGGGCGTACTCGGTTCCGGGGTGAATTGGGTTGTTGGTTTTCCTGTTTTTGGATCGCGGTGTACGATCACCACAGGACGCGATGCACCGAGCGAGTTGCACGGGCACCGAGGGGGTCATACAGGCTTCGCAACGCAATTTACGGAATCGAAATCAAAGCTTCGAGTCAAAAGTTACGGTTACCTGAAGAGGATCTGAAAAACAGCGAGTTCCTTCGTGTCCAACCGTGTCCGACACGCGCTGGGTCCGCACTGTGTCCTAGGGTTGTGCCCGACTCGTGTCCAGCTTAGGGCTTCTGCGTCTGGGTCGTGTCCGAGGCTCGCCGGAGCGCGGCTCGCTGCGGGAAACTCGGCGGGAGGCGACGGCTTCACGGCGAGGCCAGGGGCACGGCGGGTCAGATGGACGGAGTCGGCGGAGGAACCTCGGCTAAGGGTGGCTGCTGTCGCTGGGAGTAAGGCGGAGAAGAAAATCGGGGAGGCCGAGGTCGGAGAGCGGCGGGTCAGAGAGGAGGCGGGGAGTCGACTGGGGTGGCACTGGAAGTCGGGAGGGGCAGCCGGCGTCGAGCGAGTTCAGGGCGGAGGAGGTAGAACGGAGGAGATGGGAGGCCGCTGGTCTAGGGTGGAGCGGCCGCGTGGGAAGAGGAGATGACGGCGGAGGAGTTCTGATCTAGGGTTCCGGCGAAGAAGCTGCTGGTGATGTCGAGGTCAGGGAAGGAGGCAGCGTGGAGGTCTGTTCGAGTCCGGCGAGGTCGATGGGTGCAGCGGCCTGAGATGAGGGAGAAGGTGGAGTCGTGGGGTTATCCGGGTGGAGGAGGAGTGAGGCGAGGGGATATGCAGCGGGCGGCGCCGATCAGGGTACGGCGGCGGAGGGGTTCGTGCGTCTCGGCGGAGGCGACAGAGGAGGGAGCCAGGGGAGGTGAAGGTCGGGTGCGGCGGAGGAAGATTGTGAGGGTGGTTAGGGTTTCGGTAGGAGGAGGAGCACGGCGGGGCTAGGGGAGTGGCTGAGGACGGCGGCCGGCTAGGGGCGGCGCCGGAGAGGGGTCGGCAGAGGGTGGCGGCTGAGGGTTAGGGTTAGGGATTTGGAATTAGGTAATTAGGGATTTGGTAATTAGGGTTTCTTTTGTTTTTCTTTTTCTTTGTTTGTGGAAAAAATTAGGGGAACCTGTATTTATACATGCAGAAATTGGAATAGGGTTAGACCTAGGATTCGGGCTGGGTCAACGGGTCAACGCTCCTCGGGCTGGGCTTCGGCTCTCATGGGGATGTCGGGCGTTGGCACGGATTAAATTCGGTTTAAATTCTAAATTGGTGTCTAGGGCTTTAAACGGGTTTCCGGAGTCCAATAAATTCACCGAAAATTGCCACATGTCCGGTTTTCCGTTTTACACCCTAAAATATTATTTTCATAATATTTTATTAAAGATTGACCGAAATTAAAAATCCTTAAATCACCAACGCCTAGGGTTTAATTCCCGAAAAAATACCAGAAAATTGGGGAAAAATCCGAAATTAAAATTCTGAAAAATCAGGGGGCTTACAATCTACCCAACTTAAAAAATTTCGTCCTCGAAATTAAATTTGGGTAGGGCTCTCTCTTTCAAGTCTCACTTAATTACAGTCTAAGGGATTCCTCTCAAGTGAACATTGCGGTCTCTACCCAACTTAGATTTTACCCATCTATCATCTAAGGCTATATATCTAAGAAAGCTATGCCCCAACTTATTGAATCATGTTATTGAATCCTCAAGGCTTTAACACAAAACATATCACCTATGATATTTCCTTAATCATATAAAAGGGTCGTCAACAATGCGACCGGCCTGTGGGGTATACCTAGTACTGTCTATAATTCCATCTTATACCAAGCATGAGGTTTTGTCTTTCCGAAGTAAGGGAAGACGAAGATCAATGATAAAGAGTTCAAGGGTGAGTTAGTAGAACAGAAGTATCAGGATCAAGGCGTTTAATGAAGTCCAATGGGAATTGTCAAGTTGTTGTGGATTGAAATCCTATTGGTAAATTCCTATTCGTATGCTCGTATTAGTACAGTTATGTAACTGATACGATATGCTCAGACATATCTGGAGGGCAAGTATACTAGTCAACTATATATCCCAATCCACGTAAAGTAGTCGTGCGAAGAGGCGAACCAAAATGCACTAAGGTTGATCAGACCGTAATACCCTGATTCTGAATAGACAACTGTATTAGTGTACGCGTCCAATAATACAGATGTCATGATCAAGCTCGATAAAAGGATAAGCTTGCAAAACTAGGCTATATTAGTAGCATAAGTCAAGGTAGTACAATAATTAGAAGTACGCTAGATGATGATGAAAGAAGGTACAACTTAATTCAAGTTCACAAAACAATCACAAGATAAGCACAATCACAAAAGACTCTATGATCTCTACTGTTATCAATTATAAGCAAGTTCAAAATTACATATGCTAAGTCTGAGGTCACGAACAAATAGGCACGAGATAAAACAAATCTAGAAACAGAAATCTACGAAGAATTACGCGCATTAGCTACTCCATGGGTCTGCGCGTCTTCCAAAGTCATTGCTGGAGCTTGTTCACGTCCTTGTAGTTGATTCCTCCGTTGTTGTTGAGCCTGCTGGAAGAGTGTTGCTTGTGATGCCAAGGGTGGCCTCGGCTGATTTCCTCCTGGGGCTGGTGGTAGGACTTCTTCAACTTCCGTTGGCGGTGCTTCCAATGCTGGGTAGGCTGGCCCCGGTGCTGGTAGTGCTTGTTGGTTATTCATTGGTGCTCTGTCTCGACGTTCGGGGCATTCCTTCTTTAAATGCTGACTGGATCCGCAAGCTAAGCATAATTTCTTCTTTCGTCTGCACTCGTCCTCAGTATGGCCTCGCTTGCGACAATATGGACAGACAGGTATTGTCTGCGGAGTTGCTTCTGGTGGCTGGTGTACTTGAGGTCTTTGTGTAGCTTCTTCTTGTGGTGCTCCGGCTGGTGCTGATGTAGATGGTTGATGAATCATGAATACTTTCTCTCGATGCTGAGGACAATCCTTGGCTAAGTGTTGACTGGTTCCGCAAATCAAGCATAATCCTAACTTGCGTCTGCATTCTCTTTCAGTATGGCCTATCTTGCGGCAATGTTGACAAGTAGGAAGGAATGAGGCTCTTGGTGCTGCCCTTGGTGGTGGATTTATCTGTGGTCGCTTTGCGACTCTTTCCTGTTGTGCTTGGTCTGGTGCTGATGCATACGGCTGCTTCTGGCTGGACTCTATTCTGGTGATGCTCTCCATGGCCCGTGCTGCAGTAACCATGTCCGTTGCAACGGAGCTGATTAACTTCCGTAGCTCTGAGCTAAGTCTGCAAACGAACTCCTCTGTTTGGCTTTGCTGAGCCTTCTGATAAGCTTGCATCATCGGGTAGTATATTTGAAACAGCTGTTGCACGTTCATAGCTTGCCCTTGTGGGACGGTAGGCATCGGTGGAGCAAACTGCATCGATGGTGGAACGTCATCTTCCGGGATTCTCGAGGCATGCTGACTTGCTTGTTGTGAGGATGGACCTTCACTAACTGGTGTTACTTCATCTTCGTTGGTTACCACAGCATCTTGTGGTGACCTTATAGGAGTCTCATTGTTTGATCGTGAATCCATAACTCTGCAACCAAAATAAATAATAAGAGGCGCACAGAAATCAAGGCAGGATGCGAGTCAAGAATTTAAATTCGAATCTAATATAGATATCAAGAACGTTTCAAGCAAGTGGATGAGATCCTAGAAACTTATCATATTCTTATTGCAGGCTTGCTCGGTCCCTAAGTTGAAACCGAACAATTTAGTCGTTGACCTGCATGGGCCACCACAAAAACCATGTCACGCCCCAGTCCCAAAATACCGAGGGACCGAACGCGTGGCAATGGCCAGCAGTACGCACCGATGGACAACCCAATTTAATGGATCCATCAGGGCATACTTAAGCTGTAATAAGCAGGTCCAATATAAATAGTCACAGTCTATACTAATCTCATCCACAACAGATAATCACAGATCAAATACCAGAATAAAACAAGTAAATATAATCTAGCATATCTCAATAAAGAGTCTCGGAGAACAATCCGAGAACACAGGTCTAATACAAAAATGCAATAGACTGGAAGTAAAGTAAATAGGAACAGAAGTAAATGAGTATCTCAAACCAATACCCAGGAGAAGTCCTCTGGTACGATCCCGTCCTCTGGTGTCGGTACAGCTCCTGTATCTGCTCCTGTTCCTGCTTCTGCTCCTGATAATGCTCCTGTACTGTATAACTCTAGGGGGATCTCCTCTGCTAGTCCTGGGGACAAAGTCCGGATCCAGGTCCTCAGGGGACAGCAAGGTACAGAAAATACAAGCCAAATAAATGCAGTGCAGCAAAATGCAATAAATAGGGTAAGCTATATAACCATCTACGTGGAAATGCAAGTGAGAGCATCACTAGTCTCAGGCTGAAGCCACTACAAGCTCTGTGTCTGGGAGCCGGTAGCGGTAATAAACACGTAATGTGCCTAGCTCTACGACGAGAGTCTGAGGCCTCACAATAGTAGTAGATAGATATACGAAACAGCCTGTAGCCTGTGTGTCTCTCCCCACCCCATGTAATCACACGTCTCATGTCCACGATGCACCATGTCCATGTCACGCACAATCATCTCTTAATGCAACAAGTCATCTAATATCTAAGAATACGATGTCCATGTCCTGTATCCTATACAGAATCACCACGAATATCTCGGGAAGATCCTGTCTCATGAGTAGTGTCAAGTGTCCTGGGTCAAGGTGTACTTGGTAAGACAAGTACGAGAGTATATAGTGTCACGAATGTCCATCTCTAGGTGACCGTACCCAACACCGCGTACGGTGTCGGCACCCGACTGATAATCGGACGCTAAGTACGTCACACGGTCCTAGGTTAGGCATGCACAGCAATATAATGAAGCAAGGAAAATATGTAACAATACTGCAAAGTTTGGCAAGGTACACTTGCTTGGGGACCTGGCTCCAACTGTAGCTCTGGTCTCAGTGTGGTCTGCAGGTACTACTCCGGTTGCTGAAATAAACATTACCATTAGATTCAGAAAATATCAAATAGCTAAAAACGCCTGTACTTGAGTCCAATTTGGACACAAGGGCAAAAATGACATTTCCGGGCCAAAGCGGGGTCCACATGTGGGCCACTTTGCACCGAAAAGTGCGTCAGGGTCAAAGGTCTCCAAATTCCACAAACTCAGCGTCTACAAGTCAGGGACGATGATACGAACCCAAGGGAACTTCCAGAATTGGGTTCCGATGAGCCGATCACAAAATCGTCAGTCGAGCGGGGCCTGTGGGGCCCACGACACGCGATTTTGTCAACGTTCCCAGAATCGAACCAAACTTGGGTCACAGGACCAGCGTATCGCTACGAGTCCGATGGCGCAAGTTTCGTCTCGATCCGACGTGTGTACACAAAGTTACAGCGTGTTCCAGAAAGGTCGGATACGGGGTGTCGTCGGCGGATACGCGTTGATTCCGGTGTGCACGCACATCCAAATCAACTTCCGCGAAATCCTACACGTCCGTATCGACGACGCGCACGTATCTGTGAAGATCGCGCGCGACCAAGTTGTCCCGTTTGGCGGGGCGTACTCGGTTCCGGGGTGAATTGGGTTGTTGGTTTTCCTGTTTTTGGATCGCGGTGTACGATCACCACAGGACGCGATGCACCGAGCGAGTTGCACGGGCACCAAGGGGGTCATACAGGCTTCGCAACGCAATTTACGGAATCGAAATCAAAGCTTCGAGTCAAAAGTTACGGTTACCTGAAGAGGATCTGAAAAACAGCGAGTTCCTTCGTGTCCAACCGTGTCCGACACGCGCTGGGTCCGCACTGTGTCCTAGGGTTGTGCCCGACTCGTGTCCAGCTTAGGGCTTCTGCGTCTGGGTCGTGTCCGAGGCTCGCCGGAGCGCGGCTCGCTGCGGGAAACTCGGCGGGAGGCGACGGCTTCACGGCGAGGCCAGGGGCACGGCGGGTCAGATGGACGGAGTCGGCGGAGGAACCTCGGCTAAGGGTGGCTGCTGTCGCTGGGAGTAAGGCGGAGAAGAAAATCGGGGAGGCCGAGGTCGGAGAGCGGCGGGTCAGAGAGGAGGCGGGGAGTCGACTGGGGTGGCACTGGAAGTCGGGAGGGGCAGCCGGCGTCGAGCGAGTTCAGGGCGGAGGAGGTAGAACGGAGGAGATGGGAGGCCGCTGGTCTAGGGTGGAGCGGCCGCGTGGGAAGAGGAGATGACGGCGGAGGAGTTCTGATCTAGGGTTCCGGCGAAGAAGCTGCTGGTGATGTCGAGGTCAGGGAAGGAGGCAGCGTGGAGGTCTGTTCGAGTCCGGCGAGGTCGATGGGTGCAGCGGCCTGAGATGAGGGAGAAGGTGGAGTCGTGGGGTTATCCGGGTGGAGGAGGAGTGAGGCGAGGGGATATGCAGCGGGCGGCGCCGATCAGGGTACGGCGGCGGAGGGGTTCGTGCGTCTCGGCGGAGGCGACAGAGGAGGGAGCCAGGGGAGGTGAAGGTCGGGTGCGGCGGAGGAAGATTGTGAGGGTGGTTAGGGTTTCGGTAGGAGGAGGAGCACGGCGGGGCTAGGGGAGTGGCTGAGGACGGCGGCCGGCTAGGGGCGGCGCCGGAGAGGGGTCGGCAGAGGGTGGCGGCTGAGGGTTAGGGTTAGGGATTTGGAATTAGGTAATTAGGGATTTGGTAATTAGGGTTTCTTTTGTTTTTCTTTTTCTTTGTTTGTGGAAAAAATTAGGGGAACCTGTATTTATACATGCAGAAATTGGAATAGGGTTAGACCTAGGATTCGGGCTGGGTCAACGGGTCAACGCTCCTCGGGCTGGGCTTCGGTTCTCATGGGGATGTCGGGCGTTGGCACGGATTAAATTCGGTTTAAATTCTAAATTGGTGTCTAGGGCTTTAAACGGGTTTCCGGAGTCCAATAAATTCACCGAAAATTGCCACATGTCCGGTTTTTCGTTTTACACCCTAAAATATTATTTTCATAATATTTTATTAAAGATTGACCGAAATTAAAAATCCTTAAATCACCAACGCCTAGGGTTTAATTCCCGAAAAAATACCAGAAAATTGGGGAAAAATCCGAAATTAAAATTCTGAAAAATCAGGGGGCTTACAACCCCCCCCACAGCCGACCCCCCCCCCCCGCGGGAGTGGCGAGCCCTCGCCGGAGCCACTCCAACTCCCCCCCCCCCCCGCGGCGAGCCTTTCCCTCCCCCGCGGCGAGCCTTCTCCCCCCGCCGCCGGCCCCGACCTTCTCTCTTCCTCCACCTCCCTCCATTCTTCTTCTTCCTGAGGACTCACCTCCGGCCCGACTTTGGCGGAGCACCCCGCTCCGGCCTGACATCCCCTCCGCCAACCTCCCTCTCCCCGATCCCCTTTCCCCTCTGCCACCACCGCCACCACCACCATCTTCAGCGCCGCTCTCCGTCACTCTCCCCTCGAGCTCGACGCCGTCCCCCGAGCTCTGACCGACATCTTCCCCCTTCTCCTACCCCGACGCCTCCGCCACTCGCCACAACCGCCATCATCGAGCACCACTACCGCCATCATCATCGTCGTCATCTACTCCACCGCCACCCGACCTCGCCTCAAACCCCCCCAGCAGCCGACCCACAGCTCACCACCGCCACCCTCTCCTCTTCTCCATTCTCCTTGATCTCCTCCGTCCCCGTCGAACCCCAGCCCAGCACCACCACCATCACCTCCAGCGCCTTCGTCTTCTCCGGCAACCTCAGCCCAGGGCCGTCTTCTCCTCCCGAGTCTCGCCCCACAACACCCTGAGCTGACCTCCACGACGACAGCAGCTCCGGCGTGCAGCCCCCTGCCCCGTCCGGTCCGACATAGCAGCTCCCCGACTTCAGTGAGCTGCAGCGGCCGACTCGACTGTGCACCCGACTCCGGCAGTGGCTGCTCCGCTGTGCAGCCCTTCAACCCGCTCGACTCGAACCCCGGCCGCTCGCCGTCGACCTCCCAGCCCCGCGCAGCATCGACGAACCGCTGCCCTAGCTCCGGATACGCCAAAAACCGGACACAGCAACATTTCATAGCCCGAACACAGCCCGGACACGATCAACGTCGTGTCGCATCTCTTCACGGACACAGAAAATTTATTCTACGGAGCCCTGTTCAGGTAACCCGTTCTATCTTCTCGTAGTTCTATTTTTAATTCTGTCAGTTGTGACACGTAGGCTATGTAACCCTCTCGATGCCCGTGCAATCCGCTCGGTACATCGCGTCCTGTGGCGATCGCGAACCGCGATCCAAAAATAGGAAAAATAATGCCCCGATTCACCCCGGAACTGAGTACGCCCCGCCAAACGGGATGACTTGGTCGTACGCGGTCTTTACCGAAACGTGTGCGCCGTTGATACGGACGTACGGGATTTCGCAGAAGTTGATTTGGATGTGCGTGCACACCGGAATCAACGCGTATCCGTCGACAACGTCCCGTATCTGCCTGTTCTGGAACATGCTGTAACTTTGTGTACACACGTCGGATCAAAACAAAACTTGCACCATCGGACTCGTAGCAATACGCTGGTCCTATGATCCAAGTTTGGTTTGATTCTGAGAACGTTGACAAAATCCCGTATCGTGGGCCCTATAGACTCTACTTGACGGGCAATTTTGTGATCGGCACATCGGAATCCAGTTCTGGACATTCCGTTGGATTTGTATCGACGTTCTGGACTTGTTGACACTAAGTTTGGCAAATTTGGAGACCTTTGACCCTGACACATTTTTCGGTGCAAAGCGGCCCACATGTGGACCCCGCTTTGACCGGAAACTGTCATTTTTGCCCCTGTGTCCAAATTGGACTTAAGGACAGACGTTTCTAGCTATTTGATATTTTCTGAGACTGTTGGTGATGTTTATTTCAGCATCCGGAGACATTTATTCTGAGGCCATAGTTTCTGACTTTTGGCATTTGACATCTGGACGATATATTTTGCAGCTCTCTTGCCAGGCAAGTATACCTTGTCTTGTTGTACTGTTTAAATTCAGTTATTGTAGTTACATGTTTATCTATGATAATATTATATAAATGTGTGCGTCCGAGAAAATTTGGGTGCAGTCAACGAAGGCGTTGACGTTAGGACTTGTGTCTGACCTAGTGTCTAGTAGACCCACCTAAAAGTTATGAAGTTATTGATATAACTTCCCAGGCCTTGACACGTATCATTACACGTCACAGAGTGAGTTCATGTAGGGACGCGTGCCTCATGCGCGACTGGCCATCAGTATGAACAACACGTGTAACGGTATTTAGCTTGTTTGATTATTTTACTGAGACTTGCATCATAATAGGAGGTGTCCAAGTCGTTTTCATGACTTGTACATCTATATTGGGCGGGAAAGACATCTAGTAGGCATATGAGACACCCCCTCCTTGAGTCTTTTATCCTTCGTACCATGCTCCTCATGGTCGATTGCAGAGCTACCCGTGTATCCGGGGGCATATGACACATATACTAGCCGGTCATGACGATTGGTGAATTACGTCAGCATATGTCAAGCTTACACATTCCCATGCGTACTACCAGGTCTTCAAATTGCATTCACTTAGATGGTTAGCACACCCTATTTATTTATTTAGTATTTACATACATGGCATATTATTTTTCTGTATCTTGTTATGTCCCTCTGAGGACCTGGTCCCTCTCCAGGTGTAGATGTTCATGAGTATTCGCAGGAGCGCAGATCCGGACATGTTACTTATATTCCGAGGAGGTCTTCTCTTCGAGCCTCGTGATTTTCAGATACTGTTCTTATATGGTGTGTATCTGGTTTATTTTATATTCTATTTCGATAGTGGATTTGTTTTCATCCGACTGTCATTCTTTAGATATTTATTTTATTGAGATCTAGCTACATGATTATTGGTTATTCATGTTTATGTGATTTCTGTGGATGAGATTTAGATTATACCCTGTGAATTGTGATAGTTTTACCACTTGTGAATTATTGTTCATTATACAACGTACGCTTGTATTATAGTTTCCATATATTGGAGTTGCCATATATACATGCGGTTGGCATGCTTACGTGTCCTAGTTTGGCTGGCATGCTTACGTGTCCGAATTTGGCCCAATTTTGGATGATGTCCTAGGTTAGACGGACCTAGGTAGACGTTGTCGGGTGTCTTGAGGGTGAGTGCGTGTCTCCGTTCGGACACGGGAAGCTGTATCGCAGAGAAACGGGCATTTCGGGCATTTTTGGGGTTTTCGTCGTCGCCGATTCTAAGTACATGCGCATTTTTGCCACGGACCTAGAATCGACGCGGTAGCATTTTTTCTAGGATCTAGACATCGTTTAGGACCCGTGGGTAAATTTTGGGCCGATTCCGAGTTCGTTTGGTGTGCGTTTCAGGAGGTTTTCCGAACCGCGCACCACGTGTTCGTCGAAATGACCGAACGGCCATTTCGGCGTGGTTTCCTAGTTTTGGGCTTGTGCGCGTGTTGGGTTAGCTTCGGGGAGTATGTGCTAGAATTCTCGGGCTATATTTTATATATTTATAGGTGTTTGTGCGTGTCGGGGTCATTGGACGTGCGATGGTGAGCGTTGTGGGCGTTGTATGCGTTGTTTGTGTGTGTGTTTTGTTTATATATATATTTTCTATTTATATGTGTGTTTTTATGTGTTTGTGAGTGTGTTAGTGGGTGCTTGTGTGAGTGTGTTAGTGAGTGTTTGTGTGAGTGTGTTGGTGCTAGTGTATGTGTGTGTGAGTGAGTATTTAGATATAGATATATATGTATATGAGTTTGTGTGTATATAAGTATATATATTTATATATATATGTAGGAGTGTTTGTGTGTGTGGTTGTGTGTTAGTGAGTGTGTGTGTGAGGGTGTGTGAGAGTGAGTGTGTGTGAGTGAGGATATATAGATATATATATATGTTTGTTTGAGTGTGAGTGTGTATATGCATAGATATATATACCTATAGCTAGATAGGTATGTGTTATAGTTATATATGTATATATATTTATGTAGGTATAAGGTAAGGTATTATATGTGTATGTGTGTATGTGCTATGTGTATATATATATATATATATATATATATATATATATATATATATATATATATATAGATACTTAGATATGTAAATATATGATAGATATATATATTTTCTAGCCTAGATTAATAACTAGGTATATATCTATTAGCCTAGATAGCTAACTAGAGGGGTAGTTAGAGGGGTATTGGAGAGTATCCCAATACCTTGAGATATCAAGGTATCTCACCAAGGTATTGAGTTTCGAGCGGGGTATTTGAGCAATAGCCTAGGAATAGTATTAGAGTGATTTTTATATGCTTATGTGTATATATTTACGCGTGCTAGCATAGGTTTTAGCGGGTATAGGCGGGGTATATAGCGTAGGTTGAGGTATCGGATACCGAGGGTATCCCGGTATCTCAAGGAGGCGAGTTTGAGAGTTTTCTAGCTTAATGAGCTCGGTTTGACCTAGAATTTCAGGAGCACCCTAGTTTGACCTAGACTTGACCGTAGTTGACTCGGTTGACCGTCAAAGTCAACTTTTGACCTAGTTTTGACCCAGAGTTGACTTTTTGGACCTAGAGTTGACTTTTTGACCTAGATTTCACCGGTTTGACCCGTTTGACCTAGAACGACCCTAAAAGCCTATTTTTAGTTATTTTATATCTGTTTAACTCATTAGAACCCTGTTTAACCTTGCTTTTCACAATAAGTCCTTGCGACACCAGTTCGGATCGCCAGTTGCTCAGGACACCAGGCGAGTACATTCTCTGATAGTTTTTATTATCTGATAATTATTATGATTCAGCTTCTAGTATAGTATCATATGGTTATTCTGGCACAACACGGGACACTGACTGATATTTCTGGATTCATTTACTTGCGACACGTATATTTTATATTTCTGGCCTCTATTCTGGAATCACTAGTGGCATCACCTACAGGCATCATTCATGTTCAGGCTGGACTCATCTTGATTTACGCGTCGGGTCTTGGATTCACTTGTATTAGTCGGGGCGGGGAAATACTCGAGTAGACATGTAAACATTCCCATTTGAAATTATCAGGAATCACTCCCTCTGGTCTAATCTGGAATGATAGCAGCCGCGCACCCAGTGCGCGGTGAGCCGTACTTACCTCTAGCCGTTTACATGTCGAAACAAGTATTTCAAAGACACCGAGTTCATTCTTTATAGTCTGGACTCACTTGCATTTCTTGCCGGTCTCACTTACATGTTTCTGGACTTGACTCACTATATGTATTTCATGCTGGACTCACTACACGTTTATGTGCACGGACTTGATCTTAGCTTAGATTCTTGTATCTTACAGTTATTACTATCTTGTTTCTGATATCCCTGCATCTTTACCTTTATGCACCAGTGATTTATATATTTTTTTGTTTCATACTTGCTTCATTCTTCTTGCTACTTGCTATAACTGTTTTATAGTTTTTATCATTTAAATGGAATTGCTGTTAGAGATGTACTTGCTCCAGTCCTGACTGGACATATTTTTCAGAGTATCCGGAGGATTAGTGTCCGACGTTTTATGGACCTGAGCCTGTAGACGGTGCAGACAGGGATCCTCTAGTTTAGGGATGATTTCCGGGTTGGTAGCCGAGATCACTGAGACCTTGTTGTTATTTTTATTAGCTTTTAGCACCGGATTTGTCTCCGGTTTTGGATTGAGACCTTGTTTGTATATTATTTTGGATATTGTTGTATTATTATTTGATGTTGTGGTGGTTTTAGTCGTTGTTGTTGGTTAGACTTTTTAGCGGTTAGTCTTCTTTGTTATCTTATCGTGCTTAGATTCGTGATTGAGTACTTGATTATCATTATGATATTGTTCCTCCGTTTGGAGTTGAGATCTTGACAGGTTTATATATTGATTGCGTGGTTGACCTCCTTTTGGAGAGGTCATGGCAGATTTTTTATGAGTTATCTAGATAGTTGACCTAGACAGCGTTCTACCGCCGATGCTGCGGCGTAGGCTGGACGTACCCACGACTCATGCCCAATTTTTCGGGTGCGGGTCGTGACACGTTTTTGGTGGCGGCCCCATTTTGGTCTCGATTCGCAATTAGTACGATGTCGTGGTGGTACAACAACTTAGTTGTACTGCTGCGAGCCTGCTCTAGGATATAGGATCTAGGATGAGAGTGTACTCAATCACGACTAGGAATAATTCCAATCTAATTATTCTGAATTTGCTTCTTTTGAAAAATTACTGTCCTTCTTTGATGATATCGTATCTTGTGCCGTATTGACTTCTTTTGATCTGTGTTCAGGATGCCTCCGAAGACACGATCCCATCGTACCGTTCCAGCAGTTGCTACTGAGAGGTCTGCTACCTCTCGTCCAGCTCGTATTCAGGCAGCTGCTACCGCTCCACTCACCACTCCTGCGGTTGAGGGAGCATCTGCTTCTCTCGGGGATCCTCCTTCACCTGTCGATCCGAGGACTACCCCAGTCGTTCCGGTGGTTCCTCTACCACTTCCTGCTCCAGTAGATGCCGCGCAGTTGTTTGCGTTCTTCAGGGAGATGATGGACGCACAGCACCGTCAGGTGGATGTGATAAGGCTGGGCATTGAGAACGCCCACCAGGTGGCCATGACGGCAGTGGACAGAGTGGCACAGATTCAGCCACAGGCAGATCAGGCACAACATCCGAGGCCGGGTAGTATTATTAACTTTCAGAGGATGCAGCCCAAGGAGTTCCGTGGTACAGAAGGGATCCTATACGCGGATGACTGGATAGAGCAGATTGAGGGCATCTTCAGGCTGGCACAGATTCCAGATAGCATACAGATAAAGGCAGCGGGCAGTCAGATGTTCGACCTCGCTTTGACGTGGTATCGTACAGATACAAGGATCGCAGCGCCAGGGCTTACTTGGAAGGCTTTCAAGAGGCTTTTTAAGGAGAAGTTTTTCCCAGATGTGGCGCTCAGTGCTTTGGAGAGCCAGTTCGAGGCACTCGTCCAAGGGAACATGACGGTGGACGAGTACGCAGCGGAGTTCTACCGTCTGGGCAGATTTGTGGAGGGCTTGAGTGAGGCAGCTAAGGCGAGAAAGTTTCGCAAGGGCTTGGTCATGGCGGTCAAGTCTTTGACCAGGAGCGACCGCGAGACGACTTTCGAGCAGATAGTAGGAGATGCTTAGAGGGCAGAGGATGACTTGGAGCTCAAGTCCAAGAGAGGCAGGGATGATTCAGGCAGTGCCAGTGGTAGTGCAGGACCGGCTAAGCGTCCCTATGTGCAGAAGGCAGCGCAGCAGGGTCAGGATCAGAGGGTGCCCACTTGTGCCTACTGTAGGAAGGCAGGACACACTTGGGATGTTTGTAGGAGGAGGCTGAAGGTGTGTTTGTTCTGTGGACCCGCTGCTCACCAGATGCGAGATTGCCCTACTGCACCTCCATTTGGTGGAGCACATAATCAGAGAGTTGGAGCTAGGCCACCTGTGGCACCGCATCATGCCCCACACCAGCAGAGGGATACACCCCAGCAGGGCAGGGCTTATGCGTTGACGGTCGAGGAGGCCGATGCTACGGGTGTCGGGTTAGCATGTCTGTCTCTTTGTTCTTCTTCCTGTCCTTTCCATTCCTTGTGGTGTGCTTTATTAGTACCTGTTAGACTTTCTTGTGCTGTAGTAGATAGTGTAGTGACCCTGATTGAGACTGTGATAACACGACCAGTAGGACCATGATCTTGTATATTGTATAGGTAGAATTTCTTGACTGTGATTGTTGGGGGTTTGACTTAGAAGGAGTGTGACTGACTTTAAATTTCGAGGACAAAATTTTCTAAGGAGGATAGGCTTGTCACCACCCCATTTCTAGAGCCGGATATTTTTTTTATTTTAATTTAGTTAATTGTGTATTATTTATAATTAATTATATTTATAATTAATTAATGATTGTATTATATTTTTATTGATTGTTTTAGGATTTTGGCTAGCCTGGACCCATGTCAGACCCTAGTGGACCCATGTCTGACCCAGCCCACACCCCTGTGAGACCTATTTTGGGTTTAGAATATTTATTATATTTTTAGAGGGTTAGTTGAAAAAATTTGGAGTTAGTTTGAGTGCTTTTGGAACCCGAAACCCAAAACCGAGTTACGGGAGGGCATTTTGGACATTTGCCAACTTGTAACCCTTTATGGGTATAGTGGCCGGCCCCAAACCCTTCCCTACCCGTGTAAACACAACAGCACAGCAGCCCCCCATCCTATTTTTACTTCTTCTTCATTCTTCTTCTTCTCCACTCATTTTTCTTCTTCCTTTCTCCTTCCTACTTCAAGTAAGCACCCATTTCTCTTCTTTCTTCTTCTATTCTCCATGAATGATTAACCCTAACCCTACATTCTTCTCCAACCTAGGTGGGTAGAGCCTAGATTTGGTGTTGGAGCTTGGATTGGGAGCTTGGAAGCTTGGTTTGGTGAATTTGGAATATTTTAGAGATTTTGGCTTGGGATTCCAACTCCCAAGAGGTAAACCCTAATTTTCCTCCTTGTAATTACTCTTATATAGTGTAATTAATATTTTAGAACCTTCCTAGACCCTTAGGCTACCCGTGGGAGAAAGTTGGAACTAGTTTGGTAGTGTTTGGAGATTTTAACACTAGATTTTGTGTCAATTTCGGGTGGAATCCGAATTTGGCCCAATTTTAGGTGATGCCCTAGGTTAGACGGACCTAGGTAGATGCTGTCGGGTGTCTTGAGGGTGAGTGCATTTCTCCGTTCGGACACGGGAAGCCGTGTCGCAGAGAAACGGGCATTTCGGGCATTTTTGGGGTTTTCGTCGTCGCCGATTCTAAGTGCGTGCGCGTTTTTGTCACGGACCTAGAATCGACGCGGTAGCATTTTTTCTAAGATCTAGACATCGTTTAGGACCCGTGGATAAATTTTGGGCCAATTTCGAGTTTGTTTGGTGTGCGTTTCAGGAGGTTTTTCGAACCGCGCACCACGTGTTCGTCGAAATGACTGAACGGCCATTTCGGCGTGGTTTCCTAGTTTCGGGCTTGTGCGCGCGTTGGGTAAGCTTCGGGGAGTGTGTGCTAGAATTCTCAGGCTATATTTTATATATCTATAGGTGTTTATGCGTGTCGGGGTCGTTGGGCGTGCGATGGTGAGCGTTGTGGACGTTGTTTGTGTGTGTGTTGTGTTTATATATATATATATATATATATATATATATATTTGTGTATGCTTCTATATATATATATTTTCTATTTATATATGTGTGTTTTTATGTCTTTGTGGGTGTGTTAGTGGGTGCTTGTGTGAGTATGTTAGTGAGTGCTTGTGTGAGTGTGTTGGTGCTAGTGTATGTGTGTAGGTGAGTGTGTGTGTGAGTGTGAGTGAGTGTTTAGATATAGATATATATATGTATATGAGTTTGTGTGTGTAAACTCCCTCACCCAAAATAGATATTTTGTGTATATTTTATATTATTATATTTATTATATATGTTGAATTTATTTAGAATATGCTTTTAGTTAATTAGAAAATAAATTTCTTGATATATTTACTTATATAAATATTCATTTAGAATTATTTTAGGTTATTTTAGATTTATGGAGATTTTTCTAGAATTTTTGGTAATTAAAACTTAGAAAACATAAATTTCTAGGACTTCTATGATTTACTATACGACCATACTTGCATGTCGTTCCTACCAAATATTTATTTTAGTTTAAAATATTTAATTATATTTTTTTGTAATTTATTTAAAATTTTAAGAAATTTATTTAGATTTTAAAATTATTTAGGATTTATTTGGATATATATAGTCTTAATATTAGATAGATACTAATTTAGCGTTAATAGATATTAATAAGATTTTATAAATTATTTGTATTATCTTTAATTATATTTAAGATTATAAATTATTGAGATAAATTCAAACTCTATTTTAAATTAATTCAAATCCTGAACCTACTAGGAAATCAACTTCAGGCATATCCTATCCTTATTTAAATTCATCATAATCCTATCCAAATTAACCAATCCTATTCGTATTTAATTAAGTAGTGTCCACCATTATAAATACCTCATCCTTCATATTTTTTTTTTCCAAATTCCTCTCTTTTTCGTCCAAAAATAGTCAAAATTCGTCATAAATTCAGCCTCATTTTCTACTAGTTATGACGAATTAAAAAGATAATATCTCCTAGCTCCGGACTCCAAACATGCTCCAATTTTTTTTGTTAGAACGATAATGAGGTTAGCTTTTTGATAATATAATTTTTTTTTCTAAATTACTAGTATTAAATTCTGGAAAATTTATAGAGCACAGCATGTCCGAAAATAGACGTGTTTCGATGTTTTCACGATTCTGGGAGAACCAGGAATCAGAATCATGAACCGTTTAAAGTTTCGGAAAGATAATATCAAGATCATCGACATATATTTTTCCTAGAATTTATTTCGAAGTATTTACATACTGTTAATTCTGTAAACTTCTAGGTTAGAATTTAACCATCGATGCACAATACAAAATTTGTATGTGCCATAATTCTCAAACGAATTTGAATTCAGACGAGCCGTAAATTCCAGTATGTTTTTGATGCTAAAATCTACAGGAAATCATGCATGAAAGTCGAGTTTTTATCGGTTGACTTTTTGGTCAACAGATCGCCTCGATTTGCGTGTCATGAGTCTCGAGTTGATAAAATTCAGTTTCTTTGGACAAAATTTAGTAATTAACATAAAAATCAGAATAATAAGATTAAAATAGGATTTTAGAGTAATTATTCCAAAATTAAATAAATTAAAATAAATTAATGGTTATATTATTATATAGTTATATGAATATATATGTAAGTAAATGCTAATTGATAATTATGACTAAATATTCAGACTGTATGACCCTAGAACATCGTGGACTATCCCATACTTACCTTGACCATGTTGAACCTAAGAACTTGTGAATTTGCCTGCCTTGCGTACACTAACGTACTGGCATAGACACCTGTCAGTTGACTGACTGATTTCGTACCGTACTTGAAGACGCGACACCCGTGTAATTCAATACGTAATTGACCGTGTTAGATGACTAGTGTTACCCCTAGTATACCCCCTGATTCCAGTGTAAATGTGGTTGAGTATGTGCTAGTGTAATGACTAATAATTCTATTATATTATATTTATGTGTACATAGGATATTGGATTGTTCTGCGCGATTTCTGGAGCAGGTTATTGGTACATTGCAGCTTCCTTGTCAGACAAGTATACCTTGCCATTGTACTGTTATTCTTATTCCATATAAATGCATGCATCTTTATTTTCTGTCTTTAGTTCATATATTTTAACTGTTATATAAATTGTGCGCGACGGTGTCGTCGCGATATATTTTTATTTATGTATTTGCATTGACCTTGTTCATGAGACTAATCCATCATCATGTAGCATCTTTAGGTTCATTGGCCGTGACACAGTTGTTACACGAGTTGTGAGTCTCATGTAGATCACGGACTTGCGTGCAGGTTGGCCTCCTGTACGTGTGGGTCGTGCGTTAGGAGTAACTGCTGTTAGAAACTTTGCATGCTAGTAGACTTGGCAGTTATTAGAGGTATTATCGTGTCATGGATGTGACATGCTTAGAGCATGGGGTGGGGAGAACAACAAGTAAGGCGTGTGGGCTCCTTTGCACTTTCCTTGTGTAACCCGTACGCTCCGCCGGAGATACGCGGTCATGATGACACCTATACTACTTGGCGGGCCTCCGCCGTTCAAAAGATGACGTGCCTTTGTAGGCCCCTGGATCTCCAAGAGAACCATGCCAATCCTATTTATGGCCAGATAGCCCACTTGTTAGAAAGTTGTTCTTAAACTGCATTCACTTTAGACGGTTAGGCGACCCATTGGATATTTATTTCAGTACTTTATTGGCATGTGTTTAAGTATCTTGTTATGTCCCTCTGAGGACCTGGTCCGCTGCCAGGTGTATCTTTTCTTGAGTATTTACAGGAGCGCAGATTTGGATGATTACATGTGATCCGAGGATGTCTTCTCTTCGAGCTGTGATTGTTAGCTGGTATTCTTATATCGTGTTTGTTGTGGTGTACTTATATTATATTTGTTCTTATATTCGAGTTGGTAGTGGATTTGTTTCCATCCAACTATCATCCTTAGATACTTCTTATTGAGATCTAGTTTCATAGATACTGTTTATTTATCTCTATATGATTTTGGTGGATGAGATTTAGATTTTACCCTGTGACTTGTATTACAGTTATACCACTTGTGGATTTGATATTCATATTACAGCATACGTGTGGATTTGGTTTCCATATATTGGAGTTGCCATATCCATGCGGCTGGCATGCTTACGTATCCTAGTCCTACGTATTTTGGGACTGGGGCGTGACATATTTTTGTGGTGGCCCATGCAGGTCGAGAGTATATTGTCTCGGTTACGTTACTGTACCGAACAAGCCTGCACCTAGGACTAGAGTATAGGATCTCATCCACATTGACTATGATTCATCTTCCTCCTATCTGTTCTATTTGAACAATTGCATCATGCTTGATTCATGTGCTTCCCTAATAGTTCTTTAAGTATAGTCTTTTCCTAGAATATAGAAGTTCCTGTTGTTAGATGATAATTAGAGTAGCACACCTATTAAGAATAGAACGAGAATATGGACACACCACTAAGTTTAGAATATCTAGTGAAACCTAGAATTCCTTATCTATAGATTGGTTCACCATTACCCCTTGATGTATTATGAAGACTTGAGAGTAGTATAGACACTACTAGAGTTAGTTAGAAGTTTTACCATAATGTTTGACCCTAGTATTGAGGAACCAATGGAGAACCAATATTGAACATTAGGACTGAACCTAACCCTCATAATTGGATAGTATTAGAGAACTATAAAACTTATGTCATTGTCTTATTACTAGTAGACAGCACCCGAGGAAGCCTAGAGGAATGTAATCAACCCTTTCCCTTGATCATACCCCGAATATGGCAACTAGCATGCTACCTCCTTAGAGAACCATGATGCTATCTAGAGCCCTCTATTTTTGATTTCATAACTTGTCCCCCTGCAACCTTAGCGTTCGCTAATTGTGTGACGACTAAATTATGATTCTTCTTTCTTCATCATTTAACTCGTGCCACATAACTCGTATGATTGAAGGCCAAGTAATCTTATTCTATGTTAGGACATGTAGTTTGCTAGGGTATAGCTTGGTAATTTAAACTTTGAATTTTGTGCGTGATAGTTGGGATTTGATAGTTTGCGTAGTTCCCTTAGGTTGTGACCTAATGATTATCCCTTAGCTTTAAATCATGAAATTTGTACCCATAGCTCGATACGAGTTAAATCCCTTTCCCCTTAACGGCTAGTAACTCTTCTATCCCTACGATTGACACATGTTCTATTAGCACTTGACCCTTACCTATATAATGCAATAGGAGACCCTAATAAGAGTTTCTGTTCTATGTACATGTGCAAGGTTATTTTTGTAGGTATCCTTAAGGCAATACAATAGTAGTTAAATTATTTTAAGTTGGATAGTATACCTCACCACCTAGTATCACGTAGTCCCTGTGATCCATTCATGAAGTGTAACTGAATGACATTAATTGTATGCTAGCAAAGACGACAGTGTTTATTCAAACGATAGAATTTAGAGGTCCATGTCCCTATTGGTCGACTAGCGACTTAGACAAGGAATTAGTATGACAACTGTAGAGATTGTGTAGTCTTTCATTATTATTGCTTATTTTGCTTTTGTTTTTGTGAATTTGAATTGTTATGAACCTTCTTTTATCATAATCTAGCGTATTCATATTTGCTGTACTACCTTGACTTATGCTACTATTATAGCCTAGTTTTTGTAAGCTTATTCTTTATCGAGCTTGTTCATGACATACGTATTATTGGGGGCCCACAATAATATATTTCAGAATCAGTGTATTAGGGTCTAGCTAACCTTAGTGCGCTTGGTTCGCCCTTCGCATAACTACTTTACGTGGATTGAGATATGTAGTGATTAGTAGACGAATATACTTACCCTCTAGATACGGCAAAGCATATCATATCAAGTACATAACTGCACCGATGTGAGCATGCGAATAGGAAATTACCAAATTAAGATTTCAATCCACAACTGTCTTGACAATTCCCATTTGAATTCTTTAAACCCTTTGATTCCCATACTTCCATTCTATTACCCCTCCTTGAACTCTTTTCCGTTGCTTTCTGTCTTCCCTTGTTTCGGAAAGACGAAATCTCGTGCTTGGATATAAGTGATACACGGATAGTACAAGATATACCCCATAGGCCAATCACATTATTTGGTGACTATCTTTCATAATTGATTAAGGGCATATCACATATGATATAGTTGCTGTTAAAGTTTTGAGGATTGAATGACATGAGAAAATAAATTGAGGAATATTTTTCTTAAGTGTAAGAGCCTTATATGATAGATGGGTAAATTCTAAGTTGGGTAGAAATTGCAGTATTAAACTTGAGGAGAATTATTTTAGATTGTGATCAAGTAGGATTAGATTGAGAGATTAAGTCCTTTTAAATGTGGAGAATTTTAAAAGAGGGATTAAGATAATGAGGATTTAATGAATTTTAAAAATCTTGATATTGAGGACCCAATATTTATACTTTGAGCACATGATTTAAATTTTGAATATTGAAGGATGAATCATCGATTTAAATTTTGAGGATAAATATAGAATTTTAGACTTGAACAATTGGTTAATTAGATTTAAATTTTACAATTTGATGATTTGAATTAAAAGTTCAATTTTAATTGTTGGGTCACCTATTTGAAATATTGAGGATGTAAATTGAGTTTAAATATTTGAATAGTACAAAATTCTTAAGTTAAGAATAGAAATAAGATTTGATTAGAATTGTTTATTGTTCAAAGTCTAGAGGAGATTATGATAGTTGGAAATTATGATATAAATTTTGATGTGGGATGTCATATAGACTTGAGTCAGATTTGGATGTTGATTATTTAAAAATCGAGAAGAGATTACGACAGGTTGAATTTTGATTTAAACAGTGGTTATATTAATTTTAAAGTGATCGCGATAGATTCGAATAGATTTTGTTATTTAAATTTTTGGAAGAGATTGCGATTGACATACCTTATGTACGAATGTGAAGGATTTAACAAATTATGTCTTATTTTAATTTCGAGGACGAAATTATTTTAAGTTGTGTAGATTATAAACTCCCTCACCCAAAATAGATATTTTGTGTATATTTTATATTATTATATTTATTATATATGTTGAATTTATTTAGAATATGCTCTTAGTTAATTAGAAAATAAATTTCTTGATATATTTACTTATATAAATATTCATTTAGAATTATTTTAGGTTATTTTAGATTTATGGAGATTTTTCTAGAATTTTTGGTAATTAAAACTTAGAAAACATAAATTTCTAGGACTTCTATGATTTACTATACGACCATACTTGCATGTCGTTCCTACCAAATATTTATTTTAGTTTAAAATATTTAATTATATTTTTTTGTAATTTATTTAGAATTTTAAGAAATTTATTTAGATTTTAAAATTATTTAGGATTTATTTGGATATATATAGTCTTAATATTAGATAGATACTAATTTAGTATTAATAGATATTAATAAGATTTTATAAATTATTTGTATTATCTTTAATTATATTTAAGATTATAAATTATTGAGATAAATTCAAACTCTATTTTAAATTAATTCAAATCCTGAACCTACTAGAAAATCAACTTCATGCATATCCTATCCTTATTTAAATTCATCATAATCCTATCCAAATTAACCAATCCTATTCGTATTTAATTAAGTAGTGTCCACCATTATAAATACCTCATCCTTCATATTTTTTTTTCTCCAAATTCCTCTCTTTTTCGTCCAAAAATAGTCAAAATTCGTCATAAATTCAGCCTCATTTTCTACTAGTTATGACGAATTAAAAAGACAATATCTCCTAGCTCCGGACTCCAAACACGCTCCAGTTTTTTTTGTTAGAACGATAATGAGGTTAGCTTTCTGATAATATAAATTGTTTTTCTAAATTACAAGTATTAAATTCTGAAAAATTTATAGAGCACAGCATGTCCAAAAATAGACGTGTTTCGATGTTTTCGCGATTCCGGGAGAACCAGGAATAAGAATCATGAACCGTTTAAAGTTTCGGAAAGCTAATGTCGAGATCATCGACATATATTTTTCCCAGAATTTATTTCGAAGTATTTACATACTGTTAATTCTGTAGAACTTCTAGGTTAGAATTTAACCATCGATGCACAATACAAAATTTGTATGTGCCATAATTCTCAAACGAATTTGAATTCAGACGAGCCGTAAATTCCAGTATGTTTTTGATGCTGAAATCTACAAGAAATCATGCATGAAAGTCAAGTTTGTATCGGTTGACTTTTTGGTCAACAGATCGCCTCGATTTGCGTGCCATGAGTCTCGAGTTGATAAAATTCAGTTTTTTTGGACAAAATTTAGGAATTAACATAAAAATCAGAATAATAAGATTAAAATAGGATTTTAGATTAATTATTCCAGAATTAAATAAATTAAAATAAATTAATGGTTATATTATTATATAATTATATGAATATATATGTAAGTAAATGCTAATTGATAATTATGACTAAATATTCAGACTGTATGACCCTAGGACATCGTGGACTATTCCATACTTTCCTTGACCATGTTGACCCTAAGAACTTGTGAATTTGTCTGCCTTGCGTACACTAACGTACTGGCATAGACACCTGTCAGTTGACTGACTGATTTCGTACAGTACTTGAAGACGCGACACCCGCGTAATTCAATACGTAATTGACCGTGTTAGATGACTAGTGTTACCCCTAGTATACCCCCTGATTCCAGTGTAAATGTGGTTGAGTATGTGCTAGTTTAATGACTAATGATTCTATTATATTATATTTATGTGTACATAGGATATTGGATTGTTCTGCGCGATTTCTGGAGCAGGTTATTGGTACATTGCAGCTTCCTTGTCAGGCAAGTATACCTTGCCATTGTACTGTTATTCTTATTCCATATAAATGCATGCATCTTTATTTTCTGTCTTTAGTTCATATATTTTAACTGTTATATAAATTGTGCGCGACGGTGTCGTCGCGATATATTTTTATTTATGTATTTGCATTGACCTTGTTCATGAGACTACCCCATCATCATGTAGCATCTTTAGGTTCATTGGCCGTGACACAGTTGTTACACGAGTTGTGAGTCTCATGTAGATCACGGACTTGCGTGCAGGTTGGCCTCCTGTACGTGTGGGCCGTGCGTTAGGAGTAACTGCTGTTAGAAACTTTGCATGCTAGTAGACTTGGCAGTTATTAGAGGTATTATCGTGTCATGGATGTGACATGCTTAGAGCATGGGATGGGGAGAACAACAAGTAAGGCGTGTGGGCTCCTTTGCACTTTCCTTGTGTAACCCGTACGCTCCATCGGAGATGCGCGGTCATGATGACACCTATACTACTTGGCGGGCCTCCGCCGTTCAAAAGACGACGTGCCTTTGTAGGCCCCTGGATCTCCAAGAGAACCATGCCAATCCTATTTATGGCCAGATAGCCCACTTGTTAGAAAGTTGTTCTTAAACTGTATTCACTTTAGACGGTTAGGCGACCCATTGGATATTTATTTCAGTACTTTATTGGCATGCGTTTAAGTATCTTGTTATGTCCCTCTGAGGACCTGGTCCGCTGCCAGGTGTATCTTTTCTTGAGTATTTGCAGGAGCGCAGATTTGGATGGTTACATGTGATCCGAGGATGTCTTCTCTTCGAGCTGTGATTGTTAGCTGGTATTCTTATATCGTGTTTGTTGTGGTGTACTTATATTGTATTTGTTCTTATATTCGAGTTGGTAGTGGATTTGTTTCCATCCAACTATCATCCTTAGATACTTCTTATTGAGATCTAGTTTCATAGATACTGTTTATTTATCTCTATATGATTTTGGTGGATGAGATTTAGATTTTACCCTGTGACTTGTATTACAGTTATACCACTTATGGATTTGATATTCATATTACAGCGTACGTGTGAATTTGGTTTCCATATATTGGAGTTGCCATATCCATGCGGCTGGCATGCTTACGTGTCCTAGTCCTACGTATTTTGGGACTGGGGCGTGACAGTGTGTATATAAGTATATATATTTATATATATATGTAGGAGTATTTGTGTGTGTGGTTGTGTGTTAGTGAGTGTGTGTGTTAGTGTGTGTGAGAGTGTGTGTGAGGGTGTGTGAGAGTGAGTGTGTGTGAGTGAGGATATATAGATATATATATATATGTTTGTTTGAGTGTGAGTGTGTATATGCATAGATATATATACCTATAGCTAGATAGGTATGTGTTATAGTTATATATATGTATATATATTTATGTAGGTATAAGGTAAGGTATTATATGTGTATGTGTGTATGTGCTATGTGTATATATATATATAGATACTTAGATATGTAAATATATGATAGATATACATATTTTCTAGCCTAGATTAATAACTAGGTATATATCTATTAGCCTAGATAGCTAACTAGAGGGGTAGTTAGAGGGGTATTGGAGAGTATCCCAATACCTTGAGATATCAAGGTATCTCACCAAGGTATTGAGTTTCGAGCGGGATATTTGAGCAATAGCCTAGGAATAGTATTAGAGTGATTTTTATATGCTTATGTGTATATATTTACGCGTGCTAGCATAGGTTTTAGCGGGTATAGGCGGGGTATATAGCGTAGGTTGAGGTATCGGATACCGAGGGTATCCCGATATCTCAAGGAGGCGAGTTTGAGAGTTTTCTAGCTTAATGAGCTCGGTTTGACCTAGAATTTCAGGAGCACCCTAGTTTGACCTAGACTTGACCGTAGTTGACTCGGTTGACCGCCAAAGTCAACTTTTGACCTAGTTTTGACCCAGAGTTGACTTTTTGGACCTAGAGTTGAATTTTTGACCTAGATTTCACCGGTTTGACTCGTTTGACCTAAAACGACCCTAGAAGCCTATTTTTAGTTATTTTATATCTGTTGAACTCATTAGAACCCTGTTTAATCTTGCTTTTCGTAATAGGTCCTTGCGACACCAGTTCGGATCGTCAGTTGCTCAGGATATCAGGCGAGTACATTCTCTGATAGTTTTTATTATCTTATGATTATTATGATTCAGCTTCTAGTATAGTATCATATGATTATTCTGGCACAACACGGGACACTGATTGATATTTCTGGATTTATTTACTTGTGATACGTACATTTTATGTTTCTGGCCTCTATTCTGGAATCACTACTGGCATCACCTACATGCATCACTACAGGCATCATTCATGTTCAGGCTGGACTCATCTTGATTTACGTGTCGGGTCTTGGATTCACTTGTATTAGTCGGGACGGAAAAATACTCGAGTAGACATGTAAATATTCCCATCTGGAATCATCAGGAATCACTCCCTCTGGTCTAATCTGGAATGATAGCAGCCGCGCACCCAGTGCGCGGTGAGCCGTACTTACTCCTAGCCGTTTACATGTTGAAACAAGTATTTCAAAGATACCGAGTTCATTCTTTATAGTCTGGACTCACTTGCATTTCTTGCTGGTCTCACTTACATGTTTTTAGACTTGACTCACTACATGTATTTCATGCTGGACTCACTACGCGTTCATGTGCACGGACTTGATCTTAGCTTAGATTCTTGTATCTTGCAGTTATTACTATCTTGTTTCTGATATCCCTGCATCTTTACCTTTATGCACCAGTGATTTATATATTTTCTTATTTCATACTTGCTTCATTCTTCTTGCTACTTCTATAACTGTTTTATAATTTTTATCATTTAAATGGAACTGCTGTTAGAGATGTACTTGCTCCAGTCCTGACTGGACATATTTTTCAGAGTATCCGAAGGATTGGTGTCCGATATTTTATGGACCTGAGCCTGTCGACGGTGCAGACAGGGACCCTCTAGTTTAGGGATGATTTCCGGGTTGGTAGCCGGGATCACTAAGACCTTGTTGTTATTTTTATTAGCTTTTAACACCGGATTTGTCTCCAGTTTTGGATTGAGACCTTGTTTGTATATTATTTTGGATATTGTTGTATTATTATTTGATTTTGTGATGGTTTTAGTCGTTGTTGTTGGTTAGACTTTTTAGCTGTTAGTCTTCTTTGTTATCTTATCGTGCTTAGATTCGTGATTGAGTACTTGATTATCATTATGATATTGCTCCTCCGTTTGGAGTTGAGATCTTGACAGGTTTATATATTGATTGCGTGGTTGCCCTCCTTTTGGAGAGGTCATGGCAGATTTTTTGTGAGTTATCTAGATAGTTGACCTAGACAGCGTTCTACCGCCGATGCTGCGGCGTAGGCTGGACGTACCCATGACTCATGCCCGATTTTTCGGGTGTGGGTCGTGACAGAACGAGGTTCTTCCGCACCCTGCAAGCAATCGGGTGGGTTATCAGTACATGAATGCATTGGTGGGAAGGCTTTTCGCCCGTTCGATAAATCCAAATACGTTATATAGGTTCCGTGCACCATCTATTAAGTTATCTTTCTAGTCTTGCCTTAGTATTAGTTTTATGGTAATGATGAATAACCTAACTCGTGTAGCAGTATACCATGCGATATAAAAGGAAATACGGTGAGACTTACCAACTTACCATTCGTCCTTCCCTGTCCAAGATAAGCCAAGTTTAAATCCAACCGAAGCATTTATAATAAAATCCAGGGACAATAGCATAAGCAAATAAAGTATCATGTTCTAGGTACTGTTTCGAGTGCACGAGTTATACGGATTATAAGGCATTTTATATTAGATGTTCAATGTGTCCAATTATGTACAAGTGTATCCATCTTCATATCATTTAGATATTTCAGATGCAGTTATAGGTACATGTGTGTTATACAGAGCAGTCGCCTATAATGCAATGACTCGCATGCGGGTTGCCACAATCGAGCCAACTTAATCTATATGACAGAATGTCACTGGCATGACTTCCATAGTGGACGGTGTAGTCTCAAGACGAAGATGGCGTGCAATTAAAAAGATAATACGGTTGGCATTGTACCCATCATGCCGATAATAGACGACTACAAGTTGGTGCTGTCTAGATCGGATGGCCCCAATGCCCCGACGACCGTACACGGAACTAGATTCGAAAACCCACCTTGTGCACAAGTTGTCCGTGACCATGCGTATCCTCAAGTTTTCTATATTCTCGCAGGTACAGATACAGTTACAGATTCAGGTTCAATCAGTACAGTATCGACTCTCCGAGCTGTCAGATTCAGTACAGGACGAGTATTGATTTTCAGAGATATTGTGATGTTATCTTACTTAAATGTCTATTGATGCAGTCCCCTAGTTCGAAAAATGCCTTAGCAACCTAACGGTCCTGAATACTTTTAATGTTCTATACTTGTCTCAAAATAACTATTTTGATAGCCTTCCTGCCTTAACTGAGTAGATCACAGATAGTGAAGTACGATGAATTAGGGCATGCATATGAGTGACAAGCATTTAAATCGATGCAACGAGTATAAGTTAACATATAAGCATGCAAGCATTGCATTTATATTGAACATAAGTATTTACATTTTGCACGAGTCTAAGGGTAAAGCGAGGAGTGAAACAGTAAAAGGACATACCGAGCGACATAATCTAGGTATATGTAGTGTAAATAAGTGAACAGTGCACTACGGTGATTATATAATGATCTACTCGAGGCATAGCGGGGTCTACTTGCACAAGGCAAAGGTAGCATGCGAGGGTCCATTCATAAGCAAGGTTTCTTTTTCATGTTCTAACACAAGCAATACAAGTTAGGATTATTTCCTTAGCTAGGTGCGTTGTATTCTTTATTAGTGTAAACCCCCTCACCCAAAATAGATATTTTGTGTATATTTTATATTATTATAGGTATTGAATTTCTTTAGAGTATTCTGTTATTTAATTAGCAAATGAATTTCTTGATATATTTACTTATATAAATATTTATTTAGAATCATTTTTAGGTTATTTTAGATTTTTGAAATTAATTAGAATTTATTTGGATATATATAGTCTTAATATTAGATATATGCTAATTTAGTGTTAATAGATATTAATAAGATTTTATAAATTATTTGTATTATATTTAATTATATTCAAGATTATAAATTATTGAGATAGATTCAAACTCTACTTTAAATTAATTCAAATCATGAACCTACTAGGAATACAACTTAATGTATATCATATCCTTATTTAAATTCATCATAATCCTATCCAAATTAACCAATCCTAGTTGTATTTAATTAAGTAGTCTCCACCATTATAAATACCTCATCCTTCATATTTTTCCCCAAATTCCTCTCTTTTTCGTCCAAAAATAGTCAAAATTCGTCATAAATTCAGCCTCATTTTCTACTAGTTATGACGAATTAAAAAGACGATATCTCCTAGCTCCGGACTCCAAACGAGGCCTAGTTTTTTTTGTTAGAACGATAATGCGGTTAGATTTCTGATTATATAAATTGTTTTTCTAAATTATGAGTATTAAATTCTGAAAAATTCGTAGAGCACAGCATATCCAAAAATAGACGTGTTTCGATATTTTCGCGATTTCGGGAGAACCAGGAATCAGAATCACGAACCGTTTAAAGTTTCAGAAAGATAATATCGAGATCATCGACATATATTTTTCCCAGAATTTAATTTGAAGTATTTACATACTGTTAATTCTGTAGAACTTCTAGGTTAGAATTTAACCATCGGTGCACAATACAAAATTTGTATGTGCCATAATTCCCAAAACGAATTTGAATTCGGACGAGCCGTAAATTCTAGCATGTTTTTGACGCTGAAATCTACAGGAAATCATGCATGAAAGTTGAGTTTGTATCGGTTGACTTTTCGGTCAACAGATCGCCTCGATTTGCGTGACATAAGTCTCGAGTTGATAAAATTCAGTTTCTTTGGACAAAATTTAGGAATTAACATAAAAATCAGAATAATAAGATTAAAATAGGATTTTAGAGTAACTATTTCAGAATTAAATAAATTAAAATAAATTATCTTTTGACGTGATAAATTTGTAATACATAGGATATTGGATTTGTTCTGCGCGACTTCTGGAGCAGGTTATTGGTACATCGCAGCTTCCTTACTAGGCAAGTGTACCTTGCCAAACTCTGCAGTATTGTTACATATTTTTTCTTGCTTCATTATATTGCTGTGCATGCTTGACCTAGGACCGTGTGACGTACTTAGCGTCCGATTATTAGTCGGGTGCCAACACTGTATGCGGTGTTGGGTACGGTCATCTAGAGATGGACATTCGTGACCCCCTTTACATTCTCGTACTTGTCTTACCAAGTATATCATGACCCAGGACACTTGACACTATTCATGAGACAGAATCTTCTTGAGATATTTATGGTGATTCTGTGTAGGATACAGGTTTTATGACATAGACATTTATTCATAGACATTAGATGACTTGCTGCATTAGATATGATCGTGCGTGACATGGACATGATGCATCGTGGACATGAGACGTGTGATTACATGGGGTGGGGAGAGACACACAGGCTACAGGCTGATTACATATATATAAAACATAGTAAACACATAGTAAAATACATAGTTATTGCTGCTACCCGGCTCACAGACACAGAGCTTGTAGTGGTATCAGCCTAAGTACTCGTGATGCTCTCACTTGCATTTTCACATAGATGGTTACATACTTACCCTATTCATTTCATTATCTATTTCACTGCATTATTATGGCTTGTATTTTCTGTACCTTGCTGTCCCCTGAGGACCTGGATCCGGACTATGTCCCCAGGTATAGCTGATGAGATCGACCCCGAGGTTTACGGAGCAGGAGCAGACGCCGGAGCAGTACCAGATTCAGTAGACGAGTGATCACCGAGGTTATCTTCTGAGTATATACTGTTTCCATACTCAGTATTTGTTGTAGTTAGCTTTATTCTTGTATCTTGACAGATGTATCAGACTCATTATCGGGCTATTTCCCGAGTGTTATATTTTATTGAGATTGATCTTGCTCTATGATTCTGATATTGTTGTATTCATTTCTGTGGATGAGATTAGTATATCTAGACCCTTATTATTGTACTACAGCTTAAGTATGCTTCGATGGATCTATTAAATTGGGTTTGTCCATCGGTGTGTGCTGCTGGCCATTGCCACGTATCTGGTCCCTCGGTATTTTTGGGACTGGGGCGTGACAATTAGCATGCAGGGGATAATTCACCTAGCGACTAGCATGTATCGTCCATTTTTAAGTGTGTTGGCTAAGCAAAGACAAGTTCATCGTAGTCACCCACCTTAGCGATGATTCACCTCGGTCGAGCGATACTCCGAGCGAGCCTTTGAAAGTCTAAGTCAAAACTCTTGAAGGGCCAAGTCTGGAAATCTTTTGCCTCAAACGAGTCTTCTTGCTGGGCAAAGCGGGTCAGGTTGCTGTACTTGCGCCATTTGAATCGGCTTTCTGCTTGTACGGAACAGATTATTACATTATACACCACTTAAAAAAAGTCTCATCCTCGAGACTTCTTGAGCGCAAGCCGATCTATCTTACTATCGAATCTATCTCAAGCATAAAAATTGGTACTACTAGATCCGTTCGAACATAATTTTTTACTCGTTCCTTATACCGGGTCGTGTGTATAATGGGTCGGTCTCATTGAATGACTCTATCATTCAATCCAAGCTCTGACTCGGTCTCTATTGCACCTTAGCGCGGAATATATATCTCTTAACGCGGGGTCCATTATGATCCATCTTGAATAAAGATCTATGGCTGAGGCAAACTTATATAAGTTGTTATACTTGTCCATAAGGATCTAACGTATTCACTTGCACTAGAATTCGAGATCAGCATATCGCGAGTCTGGATCGTGCACATATTCAAAGCGTCCTTCAAACATATGCATGTCAACCAACTTAGCGATATCGAAGTCTTTGCACTCGAGTTCAACATATCACTTGGTCTTGGATCGTGCACACGTTCAAGGCATCCCTCAAACACATGCATTCAACCAAACTTAGCGATAGTGAATTCAGACAAGCTACTTGCAAAAATCTAAAAGTTTCTCGTCTTAATGAATCACAATGATACTTCTGACATGGTTAATAAAATTCTAAGTCATTTTTTATTCCAACTCAAACCAAGTATTTGTACTACCGTTAAGCACGATCTATCCGATACAACCAACTAGTGTTCATCCGTTCGGGTCAAACATAGCACATGTTACCATTCCAAGTCTAACACTAAGTCTTGTTTCCCCAGTTCTATGGCTTATTCAGGCAATGTCCTAAAGTCGGTTACATAAGTTCTTTCACTCAGCACAGGGTCATCTGCCTAATTACTATGTCAGCTCACAAGGTTATAGGTACAAGTTCAAGCATACTATTCATCGTACAAATTCGTCGCATGATGCTCGTCCCAATTTCTAAGGTCAAACCATTATTCGTTTGTACAAAATATTCTCCCCAAACTTGTTTCACTCAGATTTATAAACATCAAGCACATATTATCCTACTCACATTAACATGTTCGTTTGTACAGAATTTGAGTTTGTTCAGTAAAATTTACGATATATCCAAGTTGTAGGACAAGCCTAGCAATTCACATATTCTATCTCCTTAAACATGTTTCGATAGAATCCATATATCCATTCCAAGTTTAGACTACCAAGCCAAGATTCAGTTCTTAAACCTTTGATTATAACTCCAAGTCGTCCAACAAGATTCACGTATCCGTTCACGAAACCATCAAGCATGATTTACTCCAGGTTCTAGGCTAACTTATCTTGAAACACTTCTAATTCACTTGTATTTCCAAATTTATCTTATCGTGTCAAACCAAAAGTTAAGACGATCCATCAGTTGTCATGCTCCGATCTTTCGCAAGTTCGATCATCCTCATTGGACGTGAGATCACTATGCCAACACTCCCGCTGGATAATCATCCTAATTCGGATATGACACATGTACGAGCATAGAGTTACGCTCGTACAAGGCAAGAACGTCGAATAATATGGTTATCATCGAAATGATCAAGAGACCTTAATATTTTTCTTTGCTTCATCTAAGTTATATATATATAATCCATCAAGTCATGTCCGTTCATGCAGTGATTATAATTTGTCTAGCAAAATTATCCAACTTCAATATTATCGTTCGGTAAAACCATAGTATACTTCTAGCATTTCTCAAGCAACTAAGATGTATACTTATTTTCCGCTGAGAGGACTAGTCCAGTTCCGAGAACTCAAGCTCGGAGTTATATCCACTATAATCACTAATAGTGAATCACAAGATTTGATCCAAAGGCTTGCCACTTCTTACAACCATGAGGTTTAATCCAAAGTCTTGCAACTCCACAGCTTGATAGAGAGATTAACTGATAGAACAAATCTTTTTACAACTCTGAAGACTTCTAGACTAAGATCGCACTTGGCACTAGGAAGGCTAGGGAGTTGCTCTTTGAGATGGTAAAGTTAAGGCTTTAAAGGTTTGCTCACAATATGATAGAAGACTTAAGAATGGTTGAGTTATTTTAGAATAAAGAATTTCAATCCTATTTTTAGGGTGTAGGCAAACAGAATTCGGCCAGAATTCGGTCAGGGTTTAATTCAAATTTTTAACCGTTGGGCCAAGAAATCATGAGCTATTGAACTGGTTGATTTCATACCAAAAGGGTAACCGAGTTCGGTCCGAGTTCGGTCTCTAAGTATGGTAGACTTTATAAATAAATGTGACCTAATTTGGTGGATAGATTCTTTGGTTCATTTGAGTGGACTAGGTATCTGGGTATAGGTATTTAGAATTTTCTAATGCGACTAAGCTTATATCAGTCCTAGACTCAAATAAATAAAAGATTATATTTGAATAAAAACTAATAGTTGTTGCAGTCTGACTTTAGTACTGACAGAGTTGATATGCTTTGCATCGAGTATCTGCTTCATCTAATATTTGACGATTATCAGAATTAGGTTGACTGTGACCACTTTGTGTCAACAATCTCCTCCATTATGATAATTGACAAACTATGCCAAAATACACATATGGTAAGTCCGATGTAGCCTTTGATGCAAATAGTTGAAACGCAAACGAAGTTTCTTTGAACGTAGATCTTTCTGTTGAAAACTTGCTTTTTAGAAAAAAAAACTCCCCCATAAGTAGATCTTTCCTTTGAACATGAGCATTTAAAAGACATGTAACTTAACATTTCTTTATAGCAAAATTAGGTACAGTTATATCAACAAAAATATGTCATAGTTATATGTTATCAACCATACATTAGCTATAATCAAAATATTTTGTTATCATATTTTGTCATTTCTTTCCCTTTGTCAATATATCATAGTGGGAAAACTCTCTTGTAACGAGTGATTATGACAAATTGAAAAAAAGATAAATTGACTATAACATGCATTGTTTTAATCAGGATAAGTAATAAGACTGGCAAATATTTAGATGCAAATAGCATAAAAGTTTTATGAACATTTAAGCAAATATTTCTAGTACACTAAAATAGAAAAACTCGTACATCCACATAGCCACAAGAAACTATCACAAATCATCATCAACAACATCAGTAGGCGGATGATCGTCAAAATATGCTCCAGTAGGGTCAAAGTACTGTTGAACAAATGGATCATCAATCCTGTAGCAGAATGGGAAGGATCACGAGCCACTGGGTGAGGTACAGTAGGATGATGGGCTAGGTGATAATGAAGATATGCTAGGGAGTTGGCTAATATGTGTGCCTGAATAATGGTGCGATAAGACTGGTCGCAAAGTCGAGTGATAATCATAGTGCCCTGCTCCTGGTGTTGAGCAACTATCATCTTGTTTTGCAACTTGAATTGCTTGCAGAACATCTCTTAGATAGAGAGGCTGTGCAGAGGATGATGGAGTAGAAGTAGGAGCAGGAGGAGATGGGGTTGGATTAGCGGGTACATCAGAATCAGATATGGATGAGTCATCCTTATTAGGAATGAGAGAAATAGGCTGAATTCTGCAGGCTTTGGTCAGGTAGGCTGGCTCAGATAGATAAGTGGGTTCTTCCATAGGAATATGAAAGTGCTCAAAGATGAGTGGTAGATATATGGCATAAGAAAGTTGACGTTTGTGTTTACAATAATCAATCATCTGCGGAATCATAGTTTTAGGAAGGCTAAGAGAGTGGATATGTAGAAGTGATATAAAACAGACATCTTCCTATAGGCCACATCATCTTTGGAGGTTTGCTTTGGAATGATAGCAGAGTATATAATACGGTGAAGTTCATAAAAGTATTGGTTAAAATAACGAGCATAAAACTTTTTGCCAGGACAAGGATGAGGGGCGCAAAGTATGTCCCTGAAGGAATCAAGAGTGATGTCGTCTCTGAGATTGAGTTTGTCGATCTCAACTAGGGCGTCTCCTTCGTTAGGGATTTTAATAATTTTATCCAAAGTTGTATTGTCAAATTCAATATCGATTTCACCCACTCTCGAAGAGATAGACCATTGATCATGAGATAGATTATAGTAAAATATGCTAATGGCATTCAAATATATGGGTTTTATAGTTTTGACTAGACAATAAAGATAAAATTCTACAAATTTAGGTTTTTGGGCATGAAAAGTAGTAAAATTAAAAGGATAGCCCTTGCAAATATTCTTTTGCACAAATTTATTGAACCATAGATTTGAGGCATCAATAGAAGTAACAATGAACTCGTCATATTCTCCTGGGTTTGGAATATTATGAGAAAATAAGGAATAAATAGCATCATCACTAGAGGGTTGAGAAGAGGAAGCTTTATTTGCTTTTCTCTTCTTTTTTCCAAATTTAGGAGCCATGAATTAGAGTTTGAGAATATGAAGATTTTACTTGAAAAGATTGAAGGGGGTGAAGGAGAATCTCACCAAGAGCCTTAAATCTCAAGTTTGAGAGAGAAGAAGCCTTTGAGTAAGGAGATCACAAAACTAGAATTTTGGAGGAAATGTTTGATTCTGGGTTTGGAGAAGAAATTTTTTATGAGGATGAAGAAATAAGATTAAAATCGAGGCTGTTGTTGTTATACGACGATGAAGAAATGCACATGACGACAAAGAAATATAGGGGATGCTACGAACAACTTGGAGAGTTGAACAATAAGAAAGCTCTGGCACGACGGCACAAAAAGTTTCAATTCTCTTACTATGCTCTTGAATTTCAATGACTTAAAGATTGATGCGAACAACTTGGAGATTTGAGCAATAAGAAAGCTCTGGCACAACGACATGAGAAGCTTTTATTTCTCTCACTCTGTTCTTGAATTTCAAAGACTTAAAAATTTTAGGCCCTTTTTCTCTCTCTCCATATGTGTTCTCTGTCTGTCCCTTATTTATAGAGTTTAGGAGCGATTACGAGAGTGTGTGCACACTATGGACAATCAATAATATTTTACCATTATGTACGCACTTTTGGTGGATTAACACCCCACATTCTGTATGAGTGGATACACAACTTGCTGCATGCTTGACACGTAGCTTCATATATGAGGAAAGCATAGGTCATGGGGGACAATTATTTGTACACCTTTTACGAGAAGTACGGTATGTAAGATACGCATTCGTAACTGCTCACTATCAGTTATGATAGTATGTTCACTTTTGAAGTCGTCTGGAGACGGGCACATTTTTAGTAAGATTGGCACTACGACACACTTCTGAGAAAAATGGCACTGCGGCGCACTTTTGAGGAGAATTGGTATTATGACGCACTTTTGAAGAAAATGGCACTGAGGCGCACGTTTGAGAAAAATAGCACTATGACGCACTTTTGAGGAAAATGACACTATGGCGTACTTTTGAAGAGAATGGCACTACGACACACTTTTGAAGAGAATGACACTGCGGCGCAGTTTTGAAGAAAATGACACTACGACACACTTTTGAGGAAAATTGCACTAAGATGCACTTTTGAAGAGGATGGCACTGTGGCGCACTTTTGAAGAAAATTGTGCTGCGGTTGGGTTGCTAAACGACAACCTGGGTTTGCGTGTCGTATCTTCGTTGTAATGATGACCTCTGACTCTTCGGTTTCTGTCTTTGTCAGCTGCCAGTCTGCTGCATTAAATGTTGAGAGAGAGATGATCGTTTGTGCGCCATCTTTCATAAGATTAAGAAAGTGTGCCACTTTTCTACTCTCTGAATCGTGTGTCATCCTCTGAAATTAATAGAAAGTGCGCCAAAGTAAGAAAATGCACTGCACAAAGTTATTGAACCATAGATTTGAGGCATCAACAGAAGTAAAAATAAAATCGTCATATTCTCCTGGGTTTGGAATATTAAGAGAAAATAAGGAATAAATAGCATCATCACTAGAGAGTTGAGAAGAGGAAGCTTCATTTGCTTTTCTCTTCTTTTTTCCAAGTTTAGGAGCCATGAATTAGAGTTTGAGAATGTGAAGATTGTACTTAAAAAGATTGAAGGGGATGAAGGAGAATCTCACCAAGAGCCTTAAATCTCAAGTTTGAGAGAGAAGAAGCCTTTGAGTAAGGAGATCACAAAACTAGGATTTTGGAGAAAATATTTTATTCTCCATTTGGAGAAGAAAAAATTTGGTAGGATGAAGAAATAAGATCAAAACCGAGGCTGTTGTTGTTATACAACGATGAAGAAATGCACACGACGGCAAAGAAATACAGGGGATGCTACCAACAACTTGGAGAGTTAAACAATAAGAAAGCTCTGGCACAACGACACAAGAAGCTTCAATTCTCTCACTATGCTCTTGAATTTTAATGACTTAAAGATTGATGCAAACAACTTGGAGATTTGAGCAATAAGAAAGCTCTGGCACAACGGCATGAGAAGCTTTTATTTCTCTCACTATGTTCTTGAATTTCAAAGACTTAAAAATTCTAGGCCCTTTTTCTCTCTCTCCATGTGTGTTCTCTGTCTGTCCCCTATTTATAGAGTTTAGGAGCAGTTACGAGAGTGTGTGCGCACTATGGACAATCAATAATATTTTACCATTATGCACGCACTTTTGGTGGATTAACACCCCACGTTCTGCATGAGTGGGTACACAACTTGTTGTCTGCTTGACACGTAGCTTCATATATGAGGAAAGCATAGGTCATGGGGGACAATTATTTGTACACCTTTCACGAGAAGTACGGCACGTAAGATACGCTTTCGTAACTGCTCACTATTGTAGAAGCATGAAAAATACGCAGGGGATTCATACGCGTAAAACCCAAAAAGCACTGGGTGGCGTAAAATATGACTTCAGATCCATTGGAGTACAACAGAGCTTCAACGCTATTCAGCATAAAATATAGCTCCAGAACAACCCGCGTGATGTAGTATTTCCAGACTGCTTTGGCGTAAAAAGATTACTATATCGCCACTTCGGCGTAAAACCTATCTGCTTTTAATGCAGCGGGAAGTTGTACGAGAAACTTTTCGTATTCCTCGAATGAACCTGTCAGACGAAGCAGTGAACCTGACTCCTGACAAAGAGTACTGCACGACTATCAAGAGGATGGATGTAATGATGATTCTACACAGAGCCCCAGACTGTCATTTAGTGACAAAGCCTTGATATAAGACGTCGTTTACGCATTCAAGGAATACACTGCCTATTTTACACAGGCAGACATGAGCTTTTACGCTCAGGACGAGACGAAACCAATTGCCACGTCAAAAGCTGCTATTCGTACAGAACTCGAGGCACGTCTCTGCAGTTAATACGCGAGATGGGGGCAGATCTCTGCATTTAATGCATGAGATTTGGTTCTACTTTTAATGACTGGGTAAGCTATAATTAGGGCTAATACGTCCACATCACCATCCCTGTACATTACGCCATCAGGCTATTTTCAGCTATAGGAGTACGCCGTATGCTATCTCCTCGAAATACGCCGACCTGGCTATTTTCAATTATAGGAGTACGCCGTATGCTATCTCCTCAAAATACGCCAACTCAGGCTATATTTGCAAAGATGCGTGATAAGGCTATTTGGCCCAGAATATGCTCAAGACCTCAGTCAAGGAAGGATAATCGGCTATCTATACGCTGGCTACCTATATATGCAACATCAAGCTTTACGCAGAACTTGGCTTCCTCAGTCAAGGAAGGATAATCGGACATCCTCTACCCTTCCTGCGGACTCTCTCTCTCCGACCAATAAGGTTGTGATAGCGCAACCTCCGTGCCTCGCGCGTAAAACTGTCTCCCGTCTGTGATGTGGCAGACAAAACTTCTGACAATGCCTTAACGCCAATCCAGAAGTCTACTCCGTGCCCCGCACGTAAAATTCTATCTCCCGTCTGTGACGTGGCAGACAGAGCTTCTGGCAATGCCTTAGCGCCAATCCAGAAGTCTACTCCGTGCTCCGTGCGTAAAACTCTGTCTCCCGTCTGTGACGTGGCAGACAAAGCTTCTGACAATGCCTTACCTAAGATACACCATAGGTAATAAGCCCACAACCCAGATGAATTAATCAACTCTTGGTTTTTTTTCCCCAGCAAGTGCCTATTTGCGACATTTTCTCCTTCGCTACAAATTCTTGTAAAAAGCCATCGTTCGTGTCCAAGAGTCTCGGATACGCAATGTATGATGGATCCTCAAAATTTTCCCAGCGAAGCAATCCTTAGGTCTACTCGCACACTCCCGTAGTAACCATTCACAACCAATCTCGCTAGATGCTAGCCATGTTTATACTACCTCTGAGCTATCGTCCCATCAATCTTTCAGCGGAATAATCTCTCGATCTGTCTTCATGATCAGATAAACCACATTCTCAAGAAATTTTCCCGATAATTGTTCATGTCCATATTACCTCTGAACTGCTGTCACAATTTTCTCCAGCTAAAACTACCATGTCTATATTACCTCTGAGATCCCCAATGGAGTCACAACTCAAAAGTTTGTCATGTTCATATTACCTCTGAACAAACTTTATGAGTCATTGGCTATCGATTATCATGTCCATACTACCTCTGATATTGGTTGTCGTCTCAACTTGGCACCCGTACTTAAACCCTAAGTACGCCAGTGGTGTTAAGTCCACAAAAACTGTCATGTCCATATTACCTCTAGCAGGGCTTGTCTTAAACTTAATACTTGCACTCTTGTGCACAAGAAGTAATAGGACCAATAAAAAAATGAATGGTTCATGTCCATATTACCTCTGAACTGTCACGCCCCAGTCCCAAAATATCGAGGGACTAGACACGTGGCAATGGCTAGCAGCACGCACCGATGGACAAATCCAATTTAATGGATCCATCGGGGCATACTTAAGCTGTATTACAATGATCAGGGTTTACTATTCTCATCCACAGATAAACACAGCAATATCAAGAAAAAAAAATAAACATTAACCAGTCACAAGTAAATAAAACCGGGGAACAACCCGATATTAAGTCTGTTACAAATGTTCATTTAAACAGGAAATAAAGAGTTTATTTGCCATAAAACTGAGCATGGAAGAAGCAGATGTTCAAGAAAAATTCTCAGCGATCACCTCGTCCTCAGGTTCTGGTACTGCTCTGAGAAGTGCTCCTGTTCCGTACACCTCAGGGTATATCTCGTCTGCTAATCCTGGGGACATAATCCGGATCCAGGTCCTCAGGGGACATAGCAAGGTACAGATAAAACAAGCCAAAAATAATGCATTACAGAAATAAAGGAAATAATAGGGTAAATAAATAAACCAGCTAAGTGATATGCAAGTGAGAGTATTAGTCATACTCAGGCTGAGACTACTACAGGATCAGTGTCAGTTAAACCCATAGCAGTATTCTCTCGAAGGGCCAGAACTTGTGCCAAAGCTCTGTATCAGAGACTAAGACACCTCCAGATGACAATAATTATAATATATTCAGCCTTGATATGGTAATACTCTCCCCACCCAATGTAATCTCACGTCACAGTTCACGATGTACATGTTACGCAAGATCAAAACTAATGCAATAAGTCAGGATAAAATCTAAGCATGTAAAGATGTCATAAACCTGTATCCTATACAGAATCACCTTGAATATTTCAGGAAGATTCTGATCATGATTCGTGTCAGGTGTCCTGGGTATAATGTACTTGATATGGCAAGTACGAGAATATAAATGTCACGATATCCATCTCTAGGTGACGTTACACAACCCCGCGTACGGTGTTGGCACCCGACTATTAATCGGAAGCTAAGTAAGTCACACGGCCCTAGGGTTGAGCATGTACAATAGTCACTGAAAATAAATCAAGAGAACAAAATGAATCATTATACTGCAATTATGGCAAGGTACACTTGCATGGGTTTCTGGCTCCAATTGTAGCTCTGGCTTCAGCGGGGATTGCAGACAGTACTCAGGTTGCTGAAATAGATATCACCATCAGATCCAGAAAATATTAATCAGCTAGAAATGCCTGTCCTTGAGTCCAATTTGGACACAGGGGCAAAAATGACATTTTCTGGTCAAGGCGGGGTCCACATGTGGGCCACTTTGCACCGAAAAATGTGTCAGGGTCAAAGGTCTCCAAATTCGTCCAACTTAGTGTCAACAAGTCAGAAACGATGATACGAACCCAACGGATCTTCCAGAATTGGATTCCGATGAGCCGATCTCAAAATCGCCTGTCAAGTGGAGCCTATGGGGCCCACGACACGCGATTTTGTCAACGTTCTCAGAATCGAACCAAACTTGGTTCACAGGACCAGCGTATTGCTATGAGTTCGATGGCGTAAGTTTTGTCTCGATCCGATGTGTGTACACCAAGTTACATCGAGATCCAGAAAGGACGAATACGGGACGTTGTCGGCGGATACGCGTTGATTCCGGTGTGCACGCACATCCAAATCAACTTCTGCGAAATCTCGCACGTCCGTATCAACGACGCGCACGTTTCTGTAAAGACCGTGTGCGACCAAGTCGTCCCGTTTGGCGGGGCGTACTCAGTTTTGGGGTAAAATAGGGCGTTGATTTTCCTGTTTTTGGATCGCGGTTCGCGATCGCCACAGGACGCGATGCACCAAGCGGGTTGCACGGGCATCGAGGGGGTCATGCAGGCTACGCGATGCAACTAACGGAATAAAAAATGGGGCAGCGAGGAGAGAGATATGAGTACCTGAATAGGGCTCCGGGAAATCAAATTTTCTCGTATCTGACACGTGTCCGAGTCGTGTCAGGGTGTTGTTCACCCTAGGGTTAGGATTTGGACCAACCGAAGCTACGGCGGCCGGAGGTGGCCGGAGGGAGGCCCGGCAGCGGAGGAGGCGGTCGAGGGGGAGTCGACGGCGCGCTGGGAGGCGGCGCAGGCGGCCGGACGGAGCAGAGCGCTGGACTGAGCGGCCGGAGCTGCTGCTACTAGCTGCTGGGTCGGGGAGTCACCGGGGGAGGCGGGCGGAGCCGGCGAGGGTGGTGCGGCGAGGCGCTGCGGGGTTCTGCGGAGGACGGCGGGGGCAGAGGGAGGCGGAGCAGCTGGTGGCGGAGAGGGAGTCGAGGGGGAGGATGAAGGCGGAGGTAAGGGGCTTTTATAGGCCGGAGAGGGGAGAGGGAGCGGCGGCGGTTGCGGTGGCCGGAGGTGAGCGGGCGGCGGTTGCGGGGAGGCCAAGCGGCGGTGGGAGGCCAAGCGGCGGAGGGTTGGCCGGCGGAGGGAAGGTGAGGAGTCGGGGATCGGGCGGCTGAGCGGTTGGGGAGAGAAAGAGCTAGCGGGTTCGGGCGGACGGGTCGGGTCTGGTTATGCATCCGGCCCGATCCAATAACAAATGCGGGTCGGGTCGGGCTAGCGGATCGGGTCTGGGTTTTGGGCCCGGATCCGACCCAATAAGGATTTGGGTTCAGTTAAACCGGTTTGGTTCAGTTATTGGTTTGGTTTAGTTTATTAAAATAAACCCGATTTATTTGGTTTAATTAAATAATTAGTTTTTAGGGCTTTAAAAATACTTCCGGGTCCAATAAATTCTCGGAAAATTATCCTATGTCTAGTTTTCATTTTACACCATAAAATATTATTTTCATAATATTTTAATATTATTTAACATCATTTAAAAATTATTTAATAATTAAAACTCTTTAGTTTAATTAGAGAAAAATCTTAAAAAATCCAGAAAATTGTGAAAAATTCCAAATTAAAATTTCTTGAAAATCAGGGGGTTTACAGAACTGTCCTTATTTTTCCCCAGCGAAGAAAAAAAAAGTCAGTCTCTGCTCATCCCCCACAGAGTCATATTTTACAAGCATATTTTCTCAAACATATTACTTGCACAAACAGGCGCAAAAAGTAGTAGGTCCACAAAAAATTCTCCAGCAGGATGTCTTTACTAGCCAGGGGTGTGTTTCTAACTTATTATTTGCACTCAAAGTGCGCAACAAATAATAGGTCCCCCAAAGATCCCCCAGTGGGATGTCCTCGACAAACACGATATTGTACTACGTCCACAATACCTCTAGTACAACATCCGAAGTGCACACAAGCAATCATAAAGAAATAGAGAAGACCCTTATATGATTGCAAATGGTGCTTTCATCTTAGCCAAGCCTAATGGAAATTGGCAATGGCTCCTATCAACGGCAAATTTCTGAAGAAGTACTATACTTTGATCTCCTTTGCCTAAACGGAGTATGATGAAGATCTTATTCTGACGATACCACATACAAAGGTTAGTTGGATCATATTCTATCAGGTTCATGTGACCTCCGAATAGATATCCTTAACTAATTTGTAAATCTATCATGTTCATATTACCTCTGATAGTGTTTAGTATACAACATTTAGTTGGATTATATTCTATCAGGTTCATGTTAATTCTGAATAGATTTACATTCAGCAAAACCTTATCGAAAGTATGTCATGTTCATGATACCTCTGATATCACTTTCACCCTAGCCTATCATTTATATTCAAAAATGATGGGTCCACCAAAGTCAAATAAAGTCTCTTTATTATCTCCAGAAAGAGCAAGTTACAAAAAGAAGCAAAAAGTACATCATTGGGGAGGAGCAGTCAAATCACGAATCTGTTGTGCCAAGACGGCCATCCTCTCATTCCTGGAGTCCAAGATGTTAGTGCGAGCCCGCTCTAGTCGTGCCTCATCATCGCTCAAGAAGGATAGTTCGGACCGAGCATGAACAAAACTGGCGTGGATGACACCCACATGTGCCAAGTTCTGCTGAGTTGTATCCATTCGGCCCTTCAACACATCTTGAGCCGCCAATGAAGCACGAGCCCACTCCTTTGCCTTAGCGAGCTTAGCTTCCAATTTACGGACCCTCGCTTCATTGCCCTCATGTTTGGCCTTGCACTCGGTTAGCTGAGGGATAACCTCCTCCAAGACGGCCTGCTCTGCATCCATCTCTCTCTGCTGTGTCTGGATGGATTTGTTTAAACATTTCATCTGTTCAGCAAGCCTCGCAGTCAAGGAGTCGTACTCGGCCTGAATCATGTCGTCGACGTTGTCTCGAGATAATTGCAAATACTCGTTAATGGGTTGTTCTAAACCCTTAACTATTTGCTCCAGAGCATCAACTCGTCCAGCGTCGTTGAAATTTTTTATCGGCGTTATCGCAAGCTGGGAGGACGTCAGCAGATTATCAAAGCTCATGTTCTTCTGCAGCACCATAGAAATCAACTCCTTCAAACTGCGGTAGAATAGGCTGGTATAATTTTCAATCAGCATATCGAAGACTGGATGCACGCTAGGAGTGGCTGCGATATCAGGAAATTGCCTTCCAAGAATGATCGCGAAAAATATTGCCACAGCCGTCGCCTCTACAGATGGCACTATAAAAGAAAGAACACCAGTAACGGTTGAAGTTGCTGGCATACTCAATAAAGGAGGCACAGTCGTGATGATGGGCTCATCCTCCTCTGATGATATCTGGACTGCTGTTGACGAAACAGCACCCAAAAATGTTGCCTCTTCAAGGTCGAACACCGCCATTTCATCGGCAGGATTCGCAACAAAGTCAAAGGTTGCGTCGACTCCGTCCTTCCCTGAGATGTCTTTTCCTGAAAAGAAGACAAGAGAAAGTTAATATCTACTCGATGTTAATTTTCCTAAAAGAGGCATAAAAGACGACATTTACCCATGGCCGATGGTATATATGTCGCGTCCGCGGCCAGTACAGCTAAATCAGTTCTTAATGATGCTAAGCGAGCTGTCATACCTGGGGAAGAGGGTGCACCAACTGACGTTGGAGGATAGTCTTCCCAGTCATCACCAAGATCCACTCGAGGCTCATCGAGTGGAATCTCACTGGAAATACTTACAGACGAAGTAGGGGTTACTCCCATTATTTGTCTGGATAAAGGTATCCTTAAAATGCTCGGCCTCGTAGGCGATCTCGTAGCACTACCAGAAGTAGTAGCAGCAACGGCGATCTCGAGCAAAGGATCTCCGGCACTGCCAGCCGGAACTATGGAGGTTCCCTCTCTAAAAGGCGAGGGACATCTGATTAAAGAATCATCCCCAATAGGGGAAACGACAGCCTCCCTGGTAGAAGCCCTTTTCGGACCTCTGGCAATCCTCTTCTTGCGGGGAGAAGGTTCTTTCGGAGCGAAAGCCTTCCTTTTATGGGAGATAGCGAGAGGCTCTGCAGGCGGAGCTATTATGCCTCTCGGTATTGTCGTCAAGAACTCGTCTGCCCCGGTGGTATCTTCATTCTCATCCGAGAAAACAGACGGAACATCCTCCCTTCCAGTGGACCTATGGGAGGGCATAAACTTCCACGTTGTCACGACCCGCACCCGGAAGTTCGGGCACGAGTACGTGGGTACGTCCAGCCTACGCCGCAGAGTCGGCGGTAGTACGCTGTCTAGGTCAATCCATCTGACTAGTCTAACTCATTCACAACTAACATAGGCAAGATAATAATGAAAATAGAAACTTAAAATTTGCAACTGAAATAAATGTGACAACGATTCAAATGTTTAATACAGGAATTTCAAATGAAATCGGGGACAAACCCGATTAAATAAGATAAGAAACAAAATAAAAGATAGCTACTGCTAGCTACTCTGCAGCAGGGGTCTCCTGAGTGGGTTCTGGCTCCTCATAGGTATCATCTATACCCTCATAAGGACCATAATAAGTAGGGGCAAGATCCTCATCATCGCCTAAATCAACAGATCCAGTCAGGAAAGGAGCAAAGTACACAGTGCACAACAATGTTAAACTAAATATTTATGACAATTGAACATTGAATATCATGTTAAGGAAATTGCATAAAAGAATGTTAATATTTCAGAGTCAAAACTATAAACAGAAATATGAGAAAACAGAAGTAAACGAGCAGAAAAAGAAACTACACAGTCAGCAAGAATATAACATGACCTGAAGTTATCTGCATGGAACTTGTGTTTGTTTTTAGAATACTTAGTTGGCATGTAGGGGTTTATAAGGCTAATCCGACCGTCATGAACGGCTATTAGTCACGAATAATCGGGATCCGGCTGATGGACAGTCGTGTACCAACAGCTATTATTCACGGCAAGGGGAAGGGTAACTACATGCCTTTCAGTATTCTCCCACCCGACATGAAAAACAAGACCTGAATTCCAATATTCAAGACATGAAATATAGTATTCTAACACTATGTGTAATCAGCAAGAGTACTAGTAGAGCAGGGAATTTAATTATCACAATATAAAGATTAACTTGAAGTGCAGGTACTTGCCTGTTGTTTGGATCTGTTTAATTTGGTTCTTGGGAGAAATTTCCACAGATGAGTCCAAAAGCTGAAATAGACATTACCATCATGCTCAGAAGATGTCAAATAGCTAGAAACGCCCGTCCTTGGGTCCAAATTGGAGACAAGGGCAAAAACGGCAGTTTTGGGTCAAAACGGGGTCCGCCGTTGGGCCCGCTTTGCACCGAAAAACGCATCCGGGTCAAAGGTCTCCAAATTCACCAAACTTAGTGTCAACAGGTCAGGAACGCTGATACGAACCCAACGGAACTTCCAGATTTGGATTCCGATGAGCCGAACACAAAATCGTCCGTCGAGCGGGGCCTGTAGGGCCTACGACACGCGATTTCGTCAACGTTCTCAGAATCGAACCAAACTTGACCCACAGGACCAGCGTATCGCTACGAGTCCGATGGCGTAAGTTTCGTCTCGATCCGATGTGTGTGCACGAAATTAGGGTGAATTGCAGAAAAGCCGGATACGGGACGATGTCCGCGGATACGCGTTGATTTCGGTGTGCACGCACACCCGAATCAGCTTCCGCGAAGTCTCACACGTCCGTATCGACGAGGCGCACGTATCTGTGAAGACCGTGCGCGACCAAGTCGTCCCGTTTGGCGGGGCGTACTCAGTTCCGGGGTGAAACAGGGTCTGGCTTTTCCTGTTTTTGGATCGCGGTGTGCGATCGCCACAGGCCGCGATGCCCCGAACAGTTTATCCGGACACCGAGAGGGTCATACAGGCTACGCGTAGGAATTTACAGAATCAAAATCGGAGATCAGGGTTGCAAGTTACGAATACCTTAAGGGGACCGAGAAACCAGGGTTTTTCGAGTCCGATACGCGGTTCTGTGTCCTGGACGTGTCCACGTGTCCAGCGGCGTGTCCGGGTGTCCTCGGCTGTGTCCGGTGCTCTGGGGGGCTGGCCGTCGGTCGGCGAGGCCCTGGGTGGTCCGGCGGGGTCGTCGACAGCGGCTAGGGCGGTGCCGAGGGGTCGGCCGGCGGCTCGAGCAGTCGTCGAGCTGCGTCGAGCGGCTGAGGGAGGTGTCTGGAGGTCGGGGAGGAGAGAGGAGCAGGGTGGAGGGGCTCTGGACGGCGGCGCTGTGCTGGGCGGCGCAGGGAGGAGGACGGCGGTCTGGGAGGGAGTCGGCGGCGAGCTAGGGTGGAGTTAGGGTTAGGGTTTGTGGGGGAGGAAGAGGGCGGAGGAGAGGATATATATAGGGGACGAGGCGGGGTGAGGCCGGGCGTCGTGGCCGCGGGAGAAACGGAAGGGGAGTCGACGTGGGGGGTTCTCCGGCCACGTCGCCGGAGAACGCGGCGGGCGGCGCGAAGTTCGGGTCGTGGGGAAGAACGGGGAACAGGGGTGAGGCGCCGGGTCGGGTCGGGCGCGGATCCGGTCAGGCCGACCCGCTCGACCCGTTAGGGTGATGGTTGGGCTGGGCTGGGTTTCGGCCCACTGGGCCGGGCCGGCCCAGAAACGAAAATAAAAAACAAAATAAAAATAAATAATAAATAATAATAATAATTAATAATAAATATAAATAGTTTAATTAATTAATTAATTAATAAAAAAATAGTTTTGAGGTATTTAAAAATAGGTCTGAGGCCCAGAAAAATCCAGAAAAATTACCCTAAGTCCAATTTTTCATTTTACACCCAAAAATATTATTTTCATGACATTTTAATATTATTTATTACCAATTAAAAATCATTTATTAATTGAAAACCTTGATTTTAATTACAGAAAATTTCCAGAAAATTCTAGAAAATTGGGAAAATCCAAGATTTAATAATTTGAAAATTTAGGGGGTTTACAACCTACCAAACTTACAAAAATTTCGTACTCGAAATTTAAGAATGACAAGGCACGAAAAGAAAAGGCCGAAAAAATAAAATACACCTCAGGGTTCAAAAAGATAGGGGTATCGCTCTCTAATCTCGTCTTCTCGCTCCCAGGTGGATTCGCCGGAAGAATGGTGCTTCCAAGCTACGCGAACCAGGGAGATAACCTGGTTCCGTAGGACTTTCTCCGAGCGATCCAGTATCTCCACGGGTTGTTCCTGGTAAGTCAGACTTGGGCCTACTTCAAGCTCTGAGTGATCCAAAATGTGACTGGGGTCTGACACATACTTCCTCAGCTGCAACACGTGGAAGACGTTATGTACTCCATCCAGAGAGGGTGGCAATGCCAGTCGGTATGCCACTTCTTCGATTTTCTCCTGTATGCCAAAAGGTCCAATGAATCTTGGGCTGAGTTTTCCACTCCTTCCGAACCTAATGGTGCCACGTGTCGGGGAAATCTTTAAGAACACCAGCTCTCCAACCTTAAAATAGAGTCATAATCAAGTCTTAGTTCCATAATCAAAATATTTAAATTGACTTAAATTTTATAAATTTAATTACCTCAAATTCTAAGGGCCTTCGGTGGCTATTTGCCCAATGTCGTTGCCTGTCTTGAGCCACTCGAAGTCTGTCCCTTATTTGCTTTACCTTCTCAGCTGAATCGATCACCATCTCTGGTCCCAGCAGGGCTCTTTCTCCAACGTCGTCCCATGATAGCGGGGTACGACATCTTCGTCCATACAGAGCTTCAAATGGAGTCATCTCGATGCTGGCTTGATAACTGTTATTATAAGAGAACTCCACCAGATGTAGATAGTCTTCCCAGGATCCTCCAAAATCCAGAACACATGTACGGAGCATATCTTCAAGTGTCTGGATTGTACGTTCCGATTGTCCATCGGTTTGGGGATGATAAGCTGTGCTGAATTTGAGTTGCGTCCCCAAGCTGGCCTGTAAGCTCTTCCAGAAGTGAGAGGTGAACCTTGAATCTCGGTCGGAGACAATACTTACTGGAACTCCATGCAGCCTAACAATATGTCTGATATATAAATCTGCCAGCTTCTCTGTAGATAACCCTACTTTGAAAGGTAGAAAATGTGCAGACTTGGTCAGTCTATCTACTATCACCCAGATTGCATCCTTACCACTAGGCGTCCTTGGAAGTCCGGAAACAAAATCCATTGTGATATGTTCCCACTTCCACTCCGGGATGGGTAGGGGTTGAAGCAGTCCTCCAGGTCTTTGTCTTTCTGCCTTGACTTGCTGGCACACTAAACAACGAGATACGAACCTGGCTACTTCTCTTTTCATGCCATGCCACCAAACATGCGTTCTCAGGTCCTTGTACATCTTGTTGGCTCCTGGATGTATAGAGTACTGTGATCTGTGCGCCTCTTGCATAATTTCTTCTCTTATGTCTCCTTGAGGTACACATAATCTATCGCCATGCCTCAGCGATCCATCTTCATGAATTCTGAATTCTTCTACTAGTCCAGCTTGCACTTGACCTCGAAGGCTTCGCAGGCCTTCGTCTTGAAATTGAGTCTCCTTGATTTTGTCTATTAAGGTAGACTGAATCTGCAAGTTCATCATTTGGCCTTCTTTTCCTGGGATAATTACTTCAATACCCAGACTTTCCAGGTCCTCGAGCAAGTGTCGGTTCAAAGTCAAGTACATCGCCATAGGATATCTGCTTAGGGCATCAGCAACTACATTGGCCTTCCCAGGATGATATTGAAGGGTGATATCAAAGTCTTTCATTAGTTCCAGCCACCTTCTTTGCCTCATGTTCAGCTCTTTCTGGGTGAAGATATATTTTAGACTTTTATGGTCTGTAAATATTTCCACCTTTTCTCCATAAAGATAATGTTTCCATAGTTTAAGAGCAAAAATGACAGCTGCCAATTCTAAATCATGAGTTGGATAATTCTTTTCATGGGGTCGAAGCTGTCTAGAGGCATAGGCTATTACCTTCTTGTTCTGTTCCAGTACACAACCTAGACCTTTTCCAGAAGCATCACTATAAATAGCGAAACCTCCGGTTCCGGAGGGTAAGGTCAGAATAGGGGCAGAAGTCAGTCTTTTCTTCAATTCCTCAAAAGCATGCTGACATTCATCAGTCCAGGTGAACTCTTCATCCTTCCTTGTTAATTTTGTCATGGGCTCCGCAATTCTAGCAAAGTCCTTCACAAACTTCCGATAGTAGCCAGCTAGTCCCAGGAAACTTCTAATCTCAGCTACAGAGTCTGGAGTGGGCCAGGATTCTACTGCAGCTATCTTCTTAGGATCTACTGCTATTCCATCTCCAGTCACAACATGTCCCAAGAATTCTACTTTTTCTAGGAAGAAGGCACATTTAGACAATTTTCCATAAAGTTTTTCCTTCCTCAAAGTCTCCAAGGCTAACCTCAAATGTTCTTCATGTTCTTCGGGGGTCTTGGAGTAGATCAAAATATCATCAATGAAGACCACTACAAATTTGTCTAGATATGGCTGGAAAACTCTGTTCATTAGGTTCATAAAAACTGCTGGAGCATTCGTCAACCCGAACGGCATTACTAAGAATTCGTAGTGTCCGTTCCGGGTATTGAAAGCAGTTTTAGGGATGTCTTCCTTTCTCACCCTTACTTAGTGGTAACCAGACCTTAAATCAATCTTTGAAAACACCCGAGCTCCACTCAGCTGATCAAATAAGTCATCTATCCTGGGCAGGGGATACTTATTCTTAATTGTCAAGGCATTCAGGGCCCTATAGTCAATACACATTCGGGATGTTCCGTCCTTCTTGGGCACAAATAACACTGGAGCTCCCCAGGGTGAGACACTAGACCTAATGAAGCATTTGTCTTCTAGCTCTTTGATTTGTTCATTTAGTTCTATTATCTCCTTCTTGTTGATTCTGTAGGGATTCTGAGATACTGGTGCTGCTCCTGGCACTAAGTCAATGGAGAATTCAACTTCTCGGTCTGGGGGTAAGCCTGGGAGATCCTCAGGGAAAACATCAAGGTATTCAGAGATGATAGGTGGCAATTCTTCTGTTACTAGGGCTCCACAAATTATGTTATTACCCATTTCCCTAGAACCTCTAGCAAATTCAAATTCTGGCTTGTCAGGTGGCCTGAAGATTACACTACCTCTGTGGCAGTCTATTGTGGCATGATGTTGACTTAACCAATCCATACCCAGTATAATGTCAAAACTGGGCACTGGCATTACAAGTAGTCTAGCATACATTTCTCTTCCACATAATGTGATAGGACAATTGTTACAAGCATCACTAACCGGAATGATTCCTCCACCGGTAATGATCTTATAACAATTCCTAAGGGGTTTAGTGCTTAAGCTATGCTTCATAAGGAAATCTACTGACATGAATGAATAAGAAGCTCCAGAGTCAAATAAAGTAATAGCTGGTATTAAATTTATAAGCACAGAACCTGTGATCACATCTGCTGTGGCTTCTGCTTCTTCCAGAGTCATTGCATAAGCACGGCCTTGCTGCGGTGCACCCCTCTGTTGCTGCTGGTGCTGAGCAAAGCGTTGTTGTTGAGTTGGAAGCGGGGGTCCCCTCTGTTGTGCTGCTGGAGGCCTGGCCTGGACTGGAGCCTTTGGTGCAGCGGGGCATCCTTGAGCAGCAGGACAGTCCCTCAATTGATGTGCTGGGGAGCCACAATAGAGACAGGCACCTAGCCTCTTTCTACAGTCTTGCCAAGTGTGGCCTGGTTTTTGGCAATAGTTGCAAGGGGGAGCTCGCTGGTTCTGTCCCTGAGCCTGGTGTTGGGGTGCTGGAGCTCGAGGGAGAGGACGCTGAGTTTGCTGCGGGGCCCTCTGCTGTTGTTGTTGTTGTTGAAAAGGGCGTTTGTTGGGTCCCGCATTTCCGGTATCTCTTTCTCGCTTCAGTTTGTGCCCCATATCTCTCTCTACGCCTTGTGCCACGCTCAGGATTTCTTCATAGGTGCGAGCTCGGCTGGTGGTGACAGCAAGGCGAATATCCGGAGACAGCCCCTTCTTGAATCTACGGGCTCTGTCCTCCGGGGTACGAACCATGTACTCCGCAAAGTGGCTTAACCTGCTAAATTCAGCAGTATATTCATCAACAGATAGGTTACCTTATTCTAGTCTCTCGAATTGGCTTTCGAGAGCTTCCCGAGCCACTTCGGGGTAGAATTTCTCCTTGAATAGCCTTTTAAAATCTTCCCAGGTGATGTCGGGAGCAGATAGTTGAGGTTCATCTCTGAACCAGGTTAGAGCAATGTCGAACAGTTGCAGGCTTGCGGACTCCACTTTGAGGTCATCAGGGACCCGGGCAGTCTTCAGGAGTCTCTCGACATTCTCTATCCACTCATCGGCATAGAGAATGCCCTCAGTTCCATAGAATTCCAGAGGCCTAAGGTTCTTGAAGTCTTTGGCACTCCCTGGCCTCTTGAGTGACGACTCCTGGGGCTTAAGGGCTTCTGAGAGGCTGGTCCACAGAAGTGCAGTCTGTTCTTTCTGGGATTCCACCAATCCCTGGAATACTCCTAGCAGTTGTGCCCCATCTAGGGTAACTGCCGGGACGGCGGCGGGAGTGCAAGAGTCTCGGGCACATTCTGCTCAGCTGGTTCTGATGTGCCTCCTACTGTGTTCCTGGTCTGGACCATTCTGAAAGATTAAGGGATAGGAAGATCAGAATAGAATACTTGGAAATCAAAGGCGATAGGAAAAAATTGAGCAGCAATGATATCAAGAATTGAAATAAGGACGCTATACTGTGAATGAGCTTTTCCTAGAATCCTCAATTTTATTCCATACCCTGTCCTAGGGTATTACCCTATTTTAGGATAGGACCTGCATGGGCCACCATAAAAACGTGTCACGACCCGCACCCGGAAGTTCGGGCACGAGTACGTGGATACGTCCAGCCTACGCCGCAGAGTCGGCGGTAGTACGCTGTCTAGGTCAATCCATCTGACTAGTCTAACTCATTCACAACTAACATAGGCAAGATAATAATGAGAATAGAAACTTAAAATTTGCAACTGAAATAAATGTGACAACGATTCAAATGTTTAATACAGGAATTTCAAATGAAATCGGGGACAAACCCGATTAAATAAGATAAGAAACAAAATAAAAGATAGCTACTGCTAGCTACTCTGCAGCAGGGGTCTCCTGAGTGGGTTCTGGCTCCTCATAGGTATCATCTGTACCCTCATAAGGACCATAATAAGTAGGGGCAAGATCCTCATCATCGCCTAAATCAACAGATCCAGTCAGGAAAGGAGCAAAGTACACAGTGCACAACAATGTTAAACTAAATATTTATGACAATTGAACATTGAATATCATGTTAAGGAAATTGCATAAAAGAATGTTAATATTTCAGAGTCAAAACTATAAACAGGAATATGAGAAAACAGAAGTAAACGAGCAGGAAAAGAAACTACACAGTCAGCAAGAATATAACATGACCTGAAGTTATCTGCATGGAACTTGTGTTTGTTTTTAGAATACTTAGTTGGCATGTAGGGGTTTATAAGGCTAATCCGGCCATCATGAACGGCTATTAGTCATGAATAATCGGGATCCGGCTGATGGACAGTCGTGTACCAACAGCTATTATTCACGGCAAGGGGAAGGGTAACTACATGCCTTTCAGTATTCTCCCACCCGACATGAAAAACAAGACCTGAATTCCAATATTCAAGACATGAAATATAGTATTCTAACACTACGTGTAATCAGCAAGAGTACTAGTAGAGCAGGGAATTTAATTATCACAATATAAAGATTAACTTGAAGTGCAGGTACTTGCCGGTTGTTTGGATCTGTTTAATTTGGTTCTTGGGAGAAATTTCCACAGATGAGTCCAAAAGCTGAAATAGACATTACCATCATGCTCAGAAGATGTCAAATAGCTAGAAACGCCTGTCCTTGGGTCCAAATTGGAGACAAGGGCAAAAATGGCAGTTTTGGGTCAAAACGGGGTCCGCCGTTGGGCCCGCTTTGCACCGAAAAATGCGTCCGGGTCAAAGGTCTCCAAATTCACCAAACTTAGTGTCAACAGGTCAGGAACGCTGATACGAACCCAACGGAACTTCCAGATTTGGATTCCGATGAGCCGAACACAAAATTGCCCGTCGAGCGGGGCCTGTGGGGCCCACGACACGCGATTTCGTCAACGTTCTCAGAATCGAACCAAACTTGACCCACAGGACCAGCGTATCGCTACGAGTCCGATGGCGCAAGTTTCGTCTCGATCCGACGTGTGTGCACGAAATTAGGGTGAATTGCAGAAAAGCCGGATACGGGGCGATGTCCGCGGATACGCGTTAATTCCGGTGTGCACGCACACCCGAATCAGCTTCCGCGAAGTCTCACACGTCCGTATCGACGAAGTGCACGTATCTGTGAAGACCGTGCATGACCAAGTCGTCCCGTTTGGCGGGGCGTACTCAGTTCCGGGGTGAAACAGGGTCTGGCTTTTCCTGTTTTTGGATCGCGGTGTGCGATCGCCACAGGCCGCGATGCCCCGAACAGTTTGTCCGGACACCGAGAGGGTCATACAGGCTACGCGTAGGAATTTACAGAATCGAAATCGGAGATCAGGGTTGCAAGTTACGAATACCTGAAGGGGACCAAGAAACCAGGGTTTTTCGAGTCCGACACGCGGTTCTGTGTCCTGGACGTGTCCACGTGTCCAGCGTCGTGTCCGGGTGTCCTCGGCTGTGTCCGGTGCTCTGGGGGGCTGGCCGTCGGTCGGCGAGGCCCTGGGTGGTCCGGCGGGGTCGTCGACAGCGGCTAGGGCGGTGCCGAGGGGTCGGCCGGCGGCTCGAGCAGTCGTCGAGCTGCGTCGAGCGGCTGAGGGAGGTGTCTGGAGGTCGGGGAGGAGAGAGGAGCAGGGTGGAGGGGCTCTGGACGGCGGCGCTGTGCTGGGCGGCGCAGGGAGGAGGACGGCGGTCTGGGAGGGAGTCGGCGGCGAGCTAGGGTGGAGTTAGGGTTAGGGTTTGTGGGGGAGGAAGAGGGCGGAGGAGAGGATATATATAGGGGACGAGGCGGGGTGAGGCCGGGCGTCGTGGCCGCGGGAGAAACAGAGGGGGAGTCGACGTGGGGGGTTCTCCGGCCACGTCGCCGGAGAACGCGGCGGGCGGCGCGAAGTTCGGGTCGTGGGGAAGAACGGGGAACAGGGGTGAGGCGCCGGGTCGGGTCGGGCGCGGATCCGGTCAGGCCGACCCGCCCGACCCGTTAGGGTGATGGTTGGGCTGGGCTGGGTTTCGGCCCACTGGGCCGGGCCGGCCCAGAAACGAAAATAAAAAAAAATAATAAATAATAATAATAATTAATAATAAATATAAATAGTTTAATTAATTAATTAATTAATAAAAAAATGGTTTTGAGGTATTTAAAAATAGGTCTGAGGCCCAGAAAAATTCAGAAAAATTACCCTAAGTCCAATTTTTTATTTTACACCCAAAAATGTTATTTTCATGACATTTTAATATTATTTATTACCAATTAAAAATCATTTATTAATTGAAAACCTTGATTTTAATTACAGAAAATTTCCAAAAAATTCCAGAAAATTGGGAAAATCCAAGATTTAATAATTTAAAATTTTAGGGGGTTTACACACGTATATCAAAATCTTGATGGAAGGTATTGATCGACGCATAGAACTGCGCGTACGAGTGAAGGATGCGCAGCTCCATGGAGAGAGAAGTCGCGGGCACAGCAAAAGTTGCTCCAGTGCAGCCCGTGATGAAGTATTGCCACCCTCTGGCTCCATCAATAAGTCCACCTCTAAACTTGAAGCTGGTAATGGCATTCTCCACATGCAATTGGTCATACCCAAACTGCCTGAAGAACCGACTAGGTAGATAAGGCTCCAAGAAGCAATGATCATCACTCCTGTATAGCAAGTGGGAAGGTCTAATGCAGACCAACCAGTAGAAGGCTTCAGGAGAAAGAATGGTTCTCCTATGACCTTCATCCTTGAGTTTCATCCCCTGTTGATTGATATGTACAGGGGGGACGTACAGAAGATCTTCCAGCTGTGGGCAACGTTTAACGTCCGTCGGCAATCTGTGACGGTCGTCACGTTCCAAGAGGAATTCTTGTAATTCAGCAAGAAATTATTTCCCGAACCGCTGGCAGAACCGGGAGACATCACCCGGGTGTTGTAAAAAATTAACCATCCCATCAAGTATAGGAATGGTAATTACACCCTGAGAAAGCTTTCTCGCTGTGTCTCATCAGCGAGTAGCCCATCAGTAAGGGCCCTCAGACCTGCTTGTATTCTATATACCATAGCAGGAAGCAGGCCCAGTCTTGCTCCGAACACCAAATGCACTGCGGGCCATAAGGTATTGCGATGGATGCGATCCGCAGATGCGATGTCCGGCACTACCCAGCGGCATAGCCAAACGAAAAAAAAGTCAGCCAATTGAGCTTTCTTTGACAGAGGCTTCAGACAATGCCTCATATAACTGAAGGCTTTTGTGCCTGCGGGATAACCCCCTATCTCCTCGTCAAAAATATGATCTGGAGCCCCTGCATCTTCGATAAGGTCATCGACCGTATCAGCATTGAGCATGCTCAGGAGGTTCAAGGGCCTATCTCGGCTATCTACCACATTATCCGGCTTAACATTTCTGGCCTGGTGGAAGAAGAGGTAGGTTGCCCACTTGTTGACGTGAGCCAAATCAGACGGCTCCTTGTAGAAAGTGGTGCAGGCAAGGTAGTGGCTCATCAGCTCCTGATATACTGCCACTGCCCGAGGGTTTGTATCCCTCAATTCCATGTTTGTAGGGACATACTCTTCATAAGGAGCGTCCCCCATTGGCAGCCTTGAGATCTCTGCCATCTCATGAAGGGCTAAGCCCAACTCCCCCAGCGGAGTGGCAAAAGTCCCGTGAGCGAGTTGTATCGCTCCATCAACGCTAAGAACAAGTTAGGGTTGACAGGCAACCCAACACTTGTGGCACTCACGGCCGCGAACAAGCCAATATTTTCCAGCTCCACCTGGAAGTGCTTTAGGGCCCAGGCAGTCAAACTAGCCCGTCGAAGATTCTCCGGGCTAAGCCATCCACTGGTCCGAAGGTTGACTCTGGGGTACATTCCTCCCTGCCCCATGAAGTCATTGCAGAAGGTCGATATCTGAACCGGCTGGATCAGCGAAGTGTCCTCACTCGGGATACTATCCGGCAGCAATCCCCTAAAGGGCATAACAGGGCCCGAAGGACGGCTCATATAGGCCCCCCGGTCGCCTCCCTTGTTGTATAAAATATTCTCCGGTCGGCCGTGAAGATCGGGAGTCAGCACCCACATCATCTTCCTAGGATGTGTGGCATGGAAGAATGCCGAGATAGGGTAATCCCTGGGCATACTGGGCAGATACATGACCGTGCCCTCAGCAGTGAATACGCAGTCCTCCTTCTTGGGCTTGGTCTGGGATTGCTTGTCAATGACATCCCCGAATAAGAAACCCGGTTTCTTATACTCCGTCCCATCTATGTATGTCAGGGGCTCCCCACTCATACTCAGCAGCATGCGCTCTCCTTGGGACGATATCAGGGTTTCCCTCTCTTCAGGGTAATTGGCTCCAGAAATGGGGAATGTCACATGCGACAAGTCCTCCAAATAGTTCGAGTTCAGCATCCCGGCAGCGGAGCCCATCACCTCAGCCAAAAGAGGGATCTTTAAGTCCACTACAAAATGCAAGAGAACAAGTTAGTTTCTATACTAGACATTACACTCTTGCAGTTTGCTCCAAAGATTATCAGTCAGTGCTTTTACAATCAAGACTGCAAAAACTTGAGCTTTTACGCTGGAACTTATTTTCGAGGCGTAAAATTCAAGGTGGGCAGTATACGCCAAAACTTAACAGTCTGAGTTTTTTTTTTATGCCAGACTGCCAAATTTTGAGTTTGTACGCCAGAATTTTCATCCAGCGCGTAGAACTCAAAATTGAAAGTATACGCCAAATTTCGACAGTCTAAGCTTTTTACGCCAGACTGCAAAAAGATGGTTTTACGCTGACACATTAGAAATATGGGCGTATTGGTTCGCATACACGTACAACATGTGCAAAAAATCCTCTATTCCTCGCGGAGTCCTTTTACCTATGACGTCCGGAGCACAGCTCGACGGCGGAGCACTTCGCTCGGATCGAGGCTCGTTCAGCCTAATGGCAGTTGCTCGTGCTTGAGCAGAGGATCGAGAAGAGGAAGAAACCTTCTTTCTCTTAGCAGTGGAAGCTTGTTTAGGGTCCATGGCGATTCCGAGTTCTCAAGAAAGAGACGAAGAAGAAGGGTTCTTAAAAAGCTAGGATTTTGTGAAGACAGATAAAAGTTTTCTCTCTCAGGACCTTGGGCTATTTATAGAGTTCGGATAACTCTTTGAATTCCTATCCAATTCCGATATTTAATATTCAGTTATGATTTGGGACCACATCAGCCTATCATTTGAAAGAAGAAGATGGACAGTCAGTGGATCCAGAATTTATGCGCAGAGCAGATCTATGATTTTACGCTCAGGAGTTTTCATGCTCAAGAGACTACAAATCTACGATTTTATGCTCAGAGGATATAAATCTATGGTTTTACGCCCGGATGCTTTTATGCTCAGGAGCTTTTACGCTCAAGAGGCAACAAACCTATGGTTTTGCGCTCAGAGGCTACAAATCTATGATTTCACGCTCGGAAGCTTTTTACGCTCAGAGGCTACAAATCTATGATTCTATGCTCGAAAGCTACAGATGGCCAATTGTAAGGGTTTACGCAGAAAATGCTCCTTCTTAGCCACAGAAACATTCCAATTGCCCAAAACATACAGAGTTCAGCATTGAAGATGACTCTTCTTCTTGGGTCGATTGGAAGTTCATTCAAAGTCCAGTCAGAATCTTTTTCAAAAAAAAAGTTCAAGTATGGCCTGTTTGACGGCCATTTATCGCCCTATTTCAACGAATTTTCGGGAAATCATTCTTGAAGATGATGGTCTGAACAAGAATTCTTCGTATCAGAGATGTGACAGTTCAGAAATTCTACGCGACTCCTCGTTCAAAAACAGCATGACAGTTTGGATCCTCAACTTAATGCTAAAGAAGCTTTCTACGTGTCTTTAGTTACGCGTAAAAGATGGGACGAGATCGGATACTCTCTTATCAGAGTTGGCATAAAGTTATTCAGATGTACTGAAGCTGCACATATTCAGACTTCCTTACAGCAAATATGGCAAATCATCAGATGCATAAAAGAAGACAATTTTATTAATCATGATTACATATGATGGAAATCCAGTCTACAAAGGATTTTTCATCTTCATGATTACATATGATGGAAATCCTTTTTCTACAAAGAGTTTCTTATTTTCACTTAAGATCACACCAAGAATCTGTTGTGCCAGGTTATCATATTTGTGTAGATCTTTTTCGTCTTCTACAAGCAGTTAATCGGCTTCCGCGGCCGATTAACAAAAAAATGATAAATGGCGGAAGGATACACAACTGGGCCTGTATCAATTTTGTAAGCCCATCCACCATACGCCATGGCAGGCATGCCCTAGAATTGTGTTGGGGGTTCAGACCCAACTCAATACTGGAAGACAGGGCCAAACTGCCTACCCTCGTCCAACGCCATGAGGGGAGAGAATACAGCTTGCAAGCTGTGTGGTCTAATACGACCCATCCTATCTCCTGGACGAATTATCATATGAAATTGCTGATCATCCCGAGCAAAGGAAGCTATGATATCCTTCCATGATCCATCGTTGCAGAGGACATTTGCTCGAAGATGCCTCTTTTTATGGCTCCTTACACGCTGGAAGAACATGATCTTCTTCCTCAAGTCAGCCTGACGAATCTCGACAACCATTTCTTTGTGCTAAAGGAAGTATGGGAAAAACAAGTTAACTCATTCGCCTTTATATAGGCAGGGGAGAACACACCAAATCCCAACAAATTCCTAAAAATTCGCCGAGAAATCAGCCTCGCGGAACGAGTAAAACTTGACCGTTTCATGCTTCATTCAAAGTATTTCAAATTACTAGAAATTTGAAAACTTTGAAGGGAGTCTTGTAGAAGCATAAAAAATACGCAGGGGATTCATACGCTTAAAACCCAACAAGCATTGGGTGGCATAAAACATGACTTCAGAGCCATTGGCGTACAACAGAGCTTCAACGCTATTCAGCATAAAATATAGCTCCAGAACAACCCGCATTTATTTCCAGACTGTTTTGGCGTAAAAAGGTTACTACATCGCCACTTCGGCGTAAAACCTATCTGCTTTTAATAAAGCGGGAAGTTGTACGAGAAACTCTTCGTATTCCTCGAATGAACCTGTCAGACGAAGCAGTGAACCTGACTCCTGACAAAGAGTACTGCATGACTATCAAGAGGACGACTGTAATGATGATTCTACACAGAGCTCCAGACTGTCGTTTAGTGACAAAGCCTTGATATAAGACATCGTTTACGCATTCAAGGAATACGCTGTCTATTTTACACAAGCATACATGAGCTTTTACGCTCAGGATGAGACAAAACCAATTGCCACGTCAAAAGCTGCTCTTCGTACAGAACTCGAGGCACGTCTCTGCAGTTAATGCGCGAGATGGGGGCAGATCTCTGCATTTAATGCACGAAATTTGGTTCTACTTTTAATGACTGGGTGAGCTATAATTAGGGCTAATACGTCTACATCACCATCCCTGCACATTACGCCATCAGGCTATTTTCAGCTATAGGAGTACGTCGTATGCTATCTCCTCGAAATACGCCGATCTGGCTATTTTTAATTATAGGAGTACGCCGTATGCTATCTCCTCGAAATACGCCAACTCAGGCTATATTTGCAAAGATGCGTGATAAGGCTATTTGGCCCAGAATATGCTCAAGACCTCAGTCAAGGAAAGATAATCGGCTATCTATACGCTGTCTACCTATACATGCAGCATCAAGCTTTACGCAAAACTTGGCTTCTATGTCAACAAGACAGCTACCTGGCTTCTACGCCAACAAGACAACTATTTGGCTTCTACGCCAACATGATAGCTATTTGGCTTCTACGCCAACATGATAACTATTTGGCTTCTATGCCAACTTGACAACTATTCGGCTTCTACGCCTACTTGGCTTCTACGCCAATAAGATAACTCTTTGGCTTTTACGCCAACGTGACAGTTATTTGGCTTCTACGCCAACCTTCTCTACGCGAGGGGCAGTTATCTACATAGCTTGCATGTCGTGATCTTCTATGTGCGATTATACGCATTCCCTCTTAATGGGACACGCTTCACACACCAACTCAGGAGATCATTCATACGTGGATAGCAGTTATTATAACCGCCGCGTAAAAGGTGCAGCTCTCTCCACTGTTCGGTTTCTATGCCGACTGTCACTGAACCCTATCAATAGAGACCTTCGGCCACGGAGGTCGAGGGTCGAAGATTTTGGAAGAGAGTCGAAAAAATATAAAGGTCAAGGTCAAGAGAGCACATATAGAGAGCTTTGGCAACGAGAGTTCAACCTTTCCTTCAGCCTTTGAAGCTTCTTTTTTTTGTCTTCTACAGCACTTCTTCGTCATCGTGTGGTCCAAGGGACAAAGTGATCGACCACAGATCAGACTCCTATAGCAATATTTCCCCAGAATTAAACTTTTGTACTTAACATCCTTGTATAGGATTAATTGTACTTCTTTTTCTTGTTTGTAAACCAAAGAAAGGGTTTCGTATAAACCTAGTTTTAATTTTTTTCGTTTATTATCAAACAACTATCGGTTATGATAGTATGTTTACTTTTGAAGTCGTCTGGAGACTGGCACATTTTTAGTAAGATTGGCACTACGACACACTTCTGAAAAAAATGACACTGCGGCGTACTTTTGAGGAGAATTGGTATTATGACGCACTTTTGAAGGAAATGACACTGAGGCGCACGTTTGAGAAAAATAGCACTATGACGCACTTTTGAGGAAAAATGACACTGTGGTGCACTTTTGAAGAGAATGGCACTACGTCGCACTTTTGAAGAGAATGAAACTGCGACGCAGTTTTGAAGAAAATGACACTATGACACACTTTTGAGAAAAATTGCACTAAGATGCACTTTTGAAGAGGATGGCACTGCGACGCACTTTTGAAGAAAATTACACTGCGGTTGGGTTGCTAAATGATAACCTGGATTTGCGTGTCGTATCTCCGCTGTAATGACGACCTCTGACTCTTCGGTTTCTGTCTTTGTCAGCTGTCAGTCTGCTGCATTAAATATTGAGAGAGAGATGATCGTTTGTGTGCCATCTTTCATAAGATTAAGAAAGTGTGCCACTTTTTTACTCTCTGAATCGTGCGTCATCCTCTGAAATTAATGGAAAGTGCGCCAAAGTAAGAAAATACGCGTCTTTCTTCTGGAACAAGTATAAAGTGCGACATTCTTTTACTGTTGGGTTTATTTGTAGAAAACTGCACCATTTATCTAAGGTGCACTTTTTATGCTTCTACAAGACCTACTTCAAAGTTTTTGAATTCGTTCAGATGAATTCAAAATTGCTTTGAATTGGAAGCATAAAAGTTGTTGAGATATTTTGTGCGCGCACTCTGGACAGAATCCTAAAGGATTTATTATCGTGGCTAACATGTATGTATCTTTGGCTTACTTTTTTGGTTTTAACGCGGTCTTTGAGAAGACGTCGAAGACTTTCTTGAAGATGCGGGCAGCTTGTTAGGAATAGTTTTTGAGAACTATGCCATACTTGGCATGTCTTCTCTTATAAACAGGAGCAAAACTTTACCAAGCATTCCCAGACTTATCTCTTTCTTGCTGTGAGACTTGAGCATAGCCATTGTTAAGTACGAGTCTACGAAGATGACCATCGCAGTATGGTTCCATCGGCTTTGCTATCCACCGAGAAGATACAAGTGGAGACGCTTCTCAATGATAGGTGGGAGGATCATCTGGAGATCGTTGCCTCTGAGCTCTTCGTGTGATGGATCATAAAGGAATATCATAGGCTTTGTCGTTCGTGTTGAACAAACGAATTACCTATAAGACTGTTCATTGTCTTCAAACCCAACTCGCTGGAATTACTCTCTTAATATGGTCAATGTGCTGATTACAGGGTTGGAATTAGAATCCCAACTGGGGCTTCTAGCGGTGGCGCTGGATGGCGATAGCGGAACAGCTTCTGTTCAACTCATCATGTCCTCCTTCGAGTTCGACAAAAATAGGGTTGTGCTAATTTAAACAGGTAGTCATGTATAACATCCTCATCCATAGCATAGATTTCTTTTTCATGTACCGTGGTTTGCACTGAGGAGCCTATTTCTTCTGTGCCTCAGTTCATCTGCATTGGCACGCAAAGACGGGGATAGCTATGTGATTAATCACCATCATATGAAAATCTAGATGTAATAGATTTCCATATGTATAATCATAATTTTTTTAGAATAAAAAATCTATATGTGATATATCTCCATCATATGTAATCATGATTAAGCATCAATAAAATTTTAGTTTTTGACTTCATTATATTGTATGCGTATTACTGACTGAAGGCTTTGGTCGAAGTGTGCCAGAAAAGACTTAATATGTTAACTTTTCCTTGCCATCCTACTGATACACGCATAAATAAACTGTGTGGTTTGTCGCGCAAATTCTTGTAAGATTTCTGGTCATGCGCACTAGATTATTTTTTATCAATCAGACAAATATGCGCATATGGGAATCCCCAGACCAACATTGTCATTTTCTTATTTTTTATCAATAAAAAATTTTGTTTTACCTTAGTGATACTTTCAAATTGACACTCATTGAATATATATCTACTCAGAGGTATTATGGATATGATAAAATAATTTTGTGGAAGAATTTGGTAGATGTATCACTCGAGGCATACTCGTGTTGAGTACAAATGATAAATTTTTATAGGATGTTCGCCATTGCAAGTTTTTGACATTAAAATAACAAACAAAGAAATACAAAGAGATTCTAGATAGAAAATCTAAGTACAATATTTTGATCTGGGTAGTGACGATGGACAAAGAGCGCCATGGCGGGTCCTTTACTCCATCGACGGTCCGATGAGAGAATGGGGATGATCTCCTTTCTTCTCTCTTCTGAGCTTATGTGCACGTATGTAGCTGGTCGAGAGAGTTTGTATGATATGCTACCCTTGCTATTTATAGTCGTTGTGCTGACGGACTATCGATGCCATATATAGCTCTGTTTGGTGGCCACATAGGGCTCCATTTGGTGGTCGTATATGACTCCTTCAACATAATGCAGTTGTAACCGCAGTCGCATGCTGCGAATAGGCTGCTATGTGGTCTCGATTAGGATATGCTATTGAAGAGATCTGGGGGTTGTTGCGTACATGACTTGGTCAACCGAATACTTAGTCAGCACTGGCTGTGCGAGAAATCGTCCTCGGTTAAAAAAAAATCTTGTGAGTCAAGATCCGCATAACATCTTGGTCGTATATTATCGTAGCCGTATATGTGCTCTCATTTGGCCTTGGTCGTCTAGACGCTCTAGCGGCATGTTGACGATGCCATATGAAAACTCTCGTCTGGCCTTGGTCGAATAGATACTTTGGTCGCATGGTATTATGGCCGCATGCAAACTCTCGTCTGGCCTTTGGTCGAATGGATACTTTGGTAGCATGGTGTCTAGCTTCATGCAAGCTCTCATCGTGCTTTATTCGAATGGACACTTAAGCCGTATGGTGACAAGGCCGCATAGGAAGTAGCTGTATATAAGAGAACACATGGCATGGCACATTTGACGAGGCCATTAATGTACCGATGTGACTTTATGTCTGTATTTTTTGAGCTGTCGTCGTTCACGAATCTCGAAGCATCGACGTCATGAGTGATGTGTCAGAGTCTGACAGTCATCGACTGTTGTGCCAGGGGTATTTTATGCGGCCTCCCTACTCTACGGTCGTTCAGGCCGCATAGAGTATACTATGCGGCTTCTTGGTCTTTGGTTTGACCAGGCCGCATATAGTTTCTCTGCGGGTTGGTTATTCTAGACCGCATGTGGCTTCTCTATGATTTCTGTTCAGGCTACATATGGCTTCTCTGCGGCTTGGTTGTTCTTTTGAGGGGGCATGGCCTTTATACGACCTGCATAATTTTTTAATGCTTCTACAAGACCCCCTTCAAAGTTTCCAAAATAACCAGTTTGGAATACTTTGAAAGAAGCATGGCCGAACACTATTGGTCGCATATGCAGGACATGCCGCAGAGTCTCATGATCGTATATTTGTCTTTGACAGGCTATTCGCTCATTAATGAGAAGATTTGGCTCTATCTTTGACCTAATCTCATGGAATTTTGCGCCATCTCCTGACACGTAGCTTTGAAATATTGGTTTTCGAGGAGATCAAAGACGATCACGTGGATCGAGTGTCAGGTTCATCCCATTAATGCTAGGTTCGTTGTCTCGATCCCTTCACGCAGTTTTGGGGCCTATAAATAGGCAGTCAGGGGAGAGAGAAACTTGCTTTCTTCCTTATTTTCCTGCAAAGGATGTCGCAGGCTGCCTTCCTTCTCGCAAAGGAGTTTATCAGGGGCGGCCTTGACCCATGGCCCCCTGACTTCGCTATTTCTCCTGGAGGTAGGAGAGCACCTCATTTTTTTATGTTAGGCTACCAAGGACACAGATACACTAGTGCACAGTCTTGCTGCGTGGATGAAAAATCATCTAGAACACGTGTAGACTCTTTACACAGCCTTGTCACATGGATGAGAGATCATTACGAATATGTGCGAGCATCGCCTATGAATCAATCGCATAGAAGGGTGACCATTCTGCGCTAGTTAATGCTGTCGTATGGATGAGGGCTTGATCTGGACATGCGACCACCATGGCTCTGTCGTATGGATGGAGGCTCGACTCGACATGCGACCACCATGGCAGGCACCACATGCGTCGGCTAGGCTCTGCCGCATGGACTTCATACTATCTTTATTTACTAACACCATATGTTCTTCTTGTGAAGGCTATGTTCTTCATTGTGCGGCCCATGATATATCATAGAAGGATATCATAACACCCGTTGTTCGGGGTGAAGACCAACTTTATGTGGCAATTTGCCAAGAACTGATCCAGGAGACGAGGGCAGTTCGGCAAGAACTGATCCAGGAGACGAGGATGATCATCATGCATCACGCGATGAGCCTTCCTTGTTTGTGCAGCATGCTAGATGCGTTTCTTTCCTTTATACAATTTTTTATCGGCCAGGGGCCTGCGGTGTCGAGATAGGATTTGGATTAATAGTCATTCATATCGTTATCTTCCCACATGGTTGAAGAGCTCATGCTCCTACTCCTCCCTTGCTATCCATCAATATTAATTTTTTTTCATATACTGAGGTTTGCACTGTGGAGGGATGATCCAAAAAGTATTGAGTTTCGTTGCGGGCTTTGCTGGTGTCAGTAGCTGCAACAGCTAAGAGGGTCGCCTGGATGGAGAAAGTTCTGATTATAGAATTTTCTATCACCTATACTCATGATCTTGAATATTAATAAAAATCCTTTAAAATATTAAGGATTTCTATCGTGTGTACTCATGATCTTGAATATTAATAAAAATTTTATTTTTTTTCCAAAACTTCTCTTTCGTATCTGTCATGTTGAATGTTGTGAACTTTGGGTATTGTGCCTGAGGTAATATGGACGTAACACACTACCGTAGTTGCCAAGGACATCCCACTGGGGGATATTTGGTAGACTTATTACTTCTTGCGCATCTGAGTGCAGGTAATATGTTCGAAATGAAACCCTGCAGAGGTGATATGGACGTAGCAAGTTTGGTGGACTTAACACCGTAGGCGCACTTAAATTTAAGTACAAGTGATAAGTTTGGACGATGATCGATATCAGAGGTACTGTGGACGTGATAATTGATAGCCAAACCAGAAAGAATTGCTCAGAGGTACGAAAGACATGGCAAACCCTACTGGAGAGGAGGAGAGGACGATATCTCAGAGGTAACGTAGATGTGAGCGGATCAATAGTCGTACCGAGAGGTTAGGTATAATCTCGGTATATTTTGTGGAAGAAAAAGAAAAAGAGCCAGAGGTAATATGGACGTGTCTATTTTTTTGGATGGAGAACATGGGCGGCTCATAGTTCAGAGATGATATAAATGTGAACTGTTTGCTTCCATTGAGGACATTCCGCTGAAGGTTCTTTGGTGGACTTATTACTTCTTGCACATTGGAGTACAAGTAATAAGTTCAAAACGAAACGAAACCCTATCAGAGGTAATATAGACGTGATAGATTTTGTGGGCCCAATACTTTTTGCGCACCTGAGTGCAAGTAATAGGTTAGAGACAAGCCCTTCCAGAGATAATATGGACGTGGTAGATTTTATGGATTTAACACCGCTGGCATACTTAGGGTTAAGTACAGGTGATAAGTTGAGATGACAACCGATATCAGAGGTAATATGGACGTGATGATCGATAGCTAAACCCAAAAGATTTGCTCAGAGGTAATATGGACATGGCAAACACAGTCGGAAAGAAATATTTGGACGATAGTTCAGAGGTAATAAGGATGAGAACCAATGTCCGAAAAATCCCCTGAGGAGTGATTTATTGATTATGGTCAATCCAAAAATGTGGATAAACCTGAGGGTTGCTCCGCTGGGGAGATCGTCAGGACGATAGCTTAGAGGTAATGTGAACATGGCTAGCCCCTAACAAGATTGGTTTGAGTGGTCACTGCAGAAGTATGCAAGTGGGCCTGAGGACTGCTCCGTGGAGGATCTTTTGAGGATCCATTATTTATTGTGAATCCAAACTCCTGAATACCGATAATGGCTTCTACAATGATCTGTATAAGAAGGTCAAGGCTGTACTTAGGCACTTGCTCGAGAAAAAGAACCAAGAGTGTAAATACTGTATATCTTGGTTGTATTTGAGGTGGATAGGGAAACACTGGCCTAGCCTTAGAGATAGTACTTTTTTAGGAACCTAACATTGATAGGCATCATGAACAAGTCGTCATTGGGTTTCGCCAGTCGATAGGCGTCATTGGAAAATACTGATTCTACGACAAATGGGCCTTCCTATTTGGGTTAAAACTTGTCGATTGTCTTGTAGGTCATAACCATCGGCCTTCTTACTGTCAGGATGAGGTCACCAACTTGGTAAGTCCTCTTCTTCACCCGTTTGTTGAAGGATCCCGAGAGACACGCTTGATACAGCTCAATGCACTGTTGAGCTAAGATTCGCTTCTCATCGAGTGCTTCTAATTCTATCAGCCGTCGACGATAATTATCGTCGACGGTTAGCCGGTTGGAGAGAGCCACTCGAAGCAAAAAAATTAGACCTCGAGGGGGAGGACTGCTTCGATGCCGTAGAGCAAGGAGAATAGCGTGCTACCAGTTGGCGTCTGGACCATTTTATGGTAGACTCTGAGACATTCACCTAGTTTTTCATTCTAGTCGCGTTTATTGGATGTCACAAACTTTTAAAGAAGCTTTATGACGGTCTTATTGAAGGCTTCTACCAGACTATTTGTTGCTGGGTTATAGGTAGTCGAGGCTATATTTTGAATTCGATTCTTATCATATAACCGATAAAAAGTATGACTACAAACTGTGGACCATTGTCATGGATGATCTTTTGTGGCAAGCCAAAGCGGTATACGACGTGATGCTTGACGAAGCTGATCATGTTTGATGTCTTGACTTCAGCGAGTAGTACAGCTTTCGCCTACTTGAAGAAGTAGTCGATAATGGCGAGGATAAACCGATGTCCCTTAGACGAAGGGGGACTAATCAGCCGTATGATATACATGCCCCAGACTTCGAACGGCCAGGATGCAACAGTCAGGTGTAGAAACTCCGAGGATTGCTGGATGAAGTCTGCATGGATTTGGCACGCTTAGCATTTCCTTGCATAGTCAATGACGTCTGCTACCATTTTCGGCCAATAGTAACCCATTCTCCGGAGACGGTCCTGTAACTTGGCCCCTGGCTGATAGGCACCGCAAACCCTGTTGTGGGCCTCGCGGAGAGCCTCCTTCGCTTCTGCATTCGATAGGCATCGTAACAGAAGACCATCATAGGACTGGCGATACAACAATTTAGTAGAGCCATCATAAATTTTGGATGTTAAAATAACATACAAAGAGATCTTAGACATAAAATCTAAGTATAATATTTTGATCTGGGTAGTGAAGATGGACAAAGAGCGTTGTGGCGGGTCTTTTACTCCGTTGACGGTCCAAAGAGGGAGTGGGGATGCTCTTCTTTCTCTTTTCTCCTCTCTTCTGAGCTTGTGTGCATATATGTAGCTGGCCGGGGGGGTTGTAGGGTATGCTACCCTTGCTATTTATAGTCGTCGTGATGACGGACTATCGATGCCGCTTATGGCTCTATTTGGTTGCCGTATAGGGCTCCTTTTGGTGGCCACATAGGACTCATTCAACAGAATACGGTTGTAACCATAGTCGCATGCTGCGGAGAGGCTGACATGTGGTCTCGGTTATGATATATTATTGAATATACTCGGGGTTGGTAAACACCCTAATTTTTTAGAATTTAATTTAAAGTTTTATTAATTATTATTGTGGAATATTTTTATTATTTTTAGTTAATAAATGTTCGTTCATGGATTTATATTTTTTATTAAATTAATTATAAAAATAGTATAAAAATTATATTTTTTGGGTGTATAATTAATAATATAATATTGTATAATTTTTTTGGAATTTATTAGGCTCCAAAACTATTGTTTAATGGCCATTAATGCATTGTTATAATTAAACCAATCCAGACCGAACCAACTCAACCCAAAACGATCCAAACCAACTAACTAAACCAACTAGGACCAAGATCCTAACCCATACCCGAACCCGCAGACCCACTAACCCGCTACCAGACCCGCCCCTTCACATTCAGAAACCCCCCCGACCGACCGATTCTCCTCCCCCAACCGGCCGCCGATCGAACATTTCCCCTCCTTGTAACGCCCTCCCCTCACCCCTATAAAACTCCCAGACTAGCCGACCCTCACCACCAACATCTTCTCTTCAAATACCGATGATCCTCCACCGATGACGACGTCGGACCGTCGCCGCACGCCGCTGCGAAGACATGCCGCTAAATTCGAGCAGCAGTAGTAACGTGAGTATGCTACTTCCCACCCTTGTATCTCTCTGCACATTAATCCAAATATCGACCCGTCAAATCCTATATGAAGTCCACATGATCCTCTTGAACCCTATATAATTAGTTCGATGTATCGTGTCCTGTGTCTGTCGTAATTCATGACACAAAACAGGAAAAAATGACCCAATTTTGTAGTTCAGAAACTGTCCCAAACACCTATGTTCATGGCTATTTTTCTTCCAACCTACTTAATATTTTTAAATTTCAATTAAACAAATTCTAGACAACATAACCGAGATTTAATTTCTTTAATTACTTTATTTTAATTTGTTGTATGCTGTAATTTATTCGTTGTTGAATTTAACCAAAAACTTGATTTTTAAACCCGAATTTTCTGAAACGGGGTACGTTCTACTAAACGAGGTGACTTCATCATGTGCAAATTATATCAAAATGCATGTATCGTCAACGCAAAAGTATAAAATTTTGCGAAAGTTGATTTGGATGTGCGTGCACACCAGAATCAATGCGTATTCGTCGAAAAGTTCCGTATCAACATATTCTGACACTCGTCATAATTTCGTGTATGCTTGTCATTTCACAACAAAATATAATCCATCAGATTCGTAGAGTTACGCTGGTCCTGTGACCCAAGTTTGGTTTGATTCTGAGAACGTTGATGAAATACCGTTTCGTGGGCCCCACGGTTTTACTTGACGGGCGATTTTGTGACCGTCTCATCGAAATCCAGTTCTGGATGTTCCATTGGATTCGTATCATTGTTCTGGACTCGTAAATACTAAGTTTGAGGAATTTAAAGAACTTTATTTTTGGCACATTTTTTTGGTGCGAAGTGGGCCACATGTGGACCCCGGTTTGACCAGAAACTGCCAATTCTGCCCTTGTGTCAAAATTGGACTTATGGGTAGTCAATCCTAGCTATTTCATATATTCTGAGAGTGGTGGTGATATTTGTTTCAGCATTCGAAGGTGTATCTGGAGATTCCACTTATCTCGGAGCAACTGACGAAGCTCAGAACATATGCAAGTGTACCATGCCAACTTGCAGTAGATCATGTGCCATTATTGTTTGAGTTATTCCTATATACTTCTGTGTTGTACCTGTTCAACTTAGTACCGTGAGATATTATTTAGCGTCCGAACAAGATTCGGGTGTCGACGTCGTACGCGGAGTCGTGTAACGTCACTTAGAGAGTTGATTCCATGATCCTATATTTTTCGTGCTTGCTTTACCAAGTTTGTCATACCATAGGACACTTGACACTATTCATGTGATATAATCTTTTCTGAGTTATTTATGGTGATTCTGTATAGGATTTCAGGATTCATGACATAAGACTTGCATACATAGATATCATTATGACTCGTTGTACTAGCTAGAGGTCATGATCTTGCGTGTTATAGACATGAGACATGAGATTACATTAGGTGGGGAGAGACACACAGACTACAGGCTGATTATATATATATATACTTATGTTACTGGAGAGTTCCTTAGTCTATGTACCAGAGCTTTGGTAGATGTATTTGGCCCTTCGTGATATTACTGCTACTGGTTCCCCGACACAGAGCTTGTAGTGGTCTCAGCCTGAGTACTAGTGATGCTCTCATTTGTATTTTACATAGCTGGTTACATAGCTTGTCCTGAGGATCTATTTTAATTACTGCAAATTATTTGGCTTGAGTGTTTATTGTACCTTGCTATGTCCCCTGAGGACCTGGATCCAGATTATGTCCCCAGGTACAACAGAAGAGGAATACCCCTAGATATACGGGATATGAGCTGACGCTAGAGCAGTACTGATACCAGAAGACGAGGTTATGCCAGAGGATTTCTCCTGAGTATTCTATTACATACTCAGTTATTTCTGCTTCTAATTATTTCATATCTTGACTCTTGGACTTATGTATTGACTTATTTTATCGAGTTGTTCCCCGAGACACTATTTATTTGGATTTGTTGATAAACTATATTTCTTTTTATCTATTATTTTGACTGGTCTATCATATTTAATTGTGTTTACTTTCTGTGGATTGTAGAAGCATGAAAAAAATGCTTGGAAGATCTATGCAGCGTCTTGATACAGAGCAGCGTAGGCAGAGGCCTTCAGAGCCATCCAGCGTAAAACAGGGTTCTTCATCGCCTCCATGGCGTAAAACCCAGCCGCTCTCAAAGCAGCGTTAAAGCGTACGAGGAACGCTTCGTATTCCCGAAAAGAAACTGTCCAGTCACGCAGTAAACCTGACCTCTGACTCCTGACAAAAAGTGCTGCACAGCTACCCAAACGACGGCTGGGAACGGGGGCAGACCCCTCAGGACGCGCTCCATAGTATGATGGCGGATCTCAGCATTTAATGCAGAGGATTTGGTTAAAATATCACCAAACCGGCGCTTACTAAAAAACCACCGGCATAAACCGCTCTTTCGCGTGCAAAGAGAACACGCTGCCTTGTTTTACACAGGCAAACATGGGCTGTTTTACGCTCCGCAGAAGATAAACCGCCTGCCACGTCAAAAGCTGCGCTTCGTACAGGGCTCAAGGCACGTCTCTCCGCCAAAGCACACAGAGCGGTGACAGTGTCCCCTCAAGGCACGTCTCTCCGCCAAAGCACACAGAGCGGTGACAGTGTCCCCTCAAGGCACGTCTCTCCGCCAAAGCACACAGAGCGGTGACAGTGTCCCCTCAAGGCACGTCCCTCCGTCAAAATGCACAGAGCGGTGACAGTTTCCCCTCAAGGCACGTCTCCGTATTTAATGCACAGGATGATGGCAAATCTCTGCCAAAGATTTAATCTCCAAAAGCCGTAATTCCGGCTAAAGACGTCCACATCAGCACCCTGGCACGGTACGCAGCGGCTTCTACGCCCATTCAGGATCTGTGCTCCTACGGCTTCCACGCCCCCTCAGTCTCTACGACTGCTCGGCTTCCACGCCTACTCGGCTTCTATGCCTGTTCGGCTTCTATGCCTGCTCGGCTTCCACGCCTACTCGGCTTCTATGCATGTTCGGCTTCTATGCCTGCTCGGCTTCCACGCCCCCTCAGTCTCTACGACTGCTTGGCTTCCACGCCTACTCGGCTTCTATGCCTGTTCGGCTTTTATGCCTGTTCGGCTTCTATGCCTGCTCGGCTTCCACGCCCCCTCAGTCTCTACGACTACTCGACTTTCACGCCTACTCGGCTTTCACGCCTACTCGGCTTCTATGCCTATTTGGCTTCTACGCCAAGGTGACAGACATTTGGCTTCTACGCCAACCTCTTCTACACAATGGATACCTACCTACATGGCTTTTACGCCGTGATCTTAGTAGCAATTGTACGCGTTGTGTCCCCTTAGTTGGACCCGCGTCACACGCTCATTCAAAAGATTATCTATACGTAGGCATTGGTTACTTTAACCGTTGTGTAAAAGGGTGCTATACTTTTCACTCCTCGGTTGTTACACCGATGGAGTGGTCACTGTCACCAAAACTCTATAAATAGAGACCCCTATCAATGGGGAACAAGGTCGATAATTTGGAAGATCGAACCAGGTCGGAAAATTTGGCCAAGAATACCAATATCAGATCAAAGCTCGAGACTTTGAAAGAAGGATCGAACAAGGTCACCGAACCGGAGATCAAGAGGGAGAGACAGAGAGAGAGAGAAGAATACAGAGCTCAGGCAAGGAATAGGGAGCGACGACCTTCAGCATCGCGCATCCACCCTCCTTCGCAACCTCCGAAGCTGCATCCTGTCTTCCACGGCACTTCTTCAACATCGTGTAGTCCAAGGGCTAAAGTGATCGACCGCAGATCAGACACCTATAGCAATTTATACCCAGATTAAATAAATTGTACTCCCGCATCCTCGTATAGGATCGAATTGTACAAGTTTGTTTGTAAACCAAAGGGCACGGGTCTCGTATAAACCCTGTCATTGAAATATACTTTCATTCTTTCGTTTAATACCATAAACAAGATGGCGACTCTGCTGGGGACATCTTTCTCTTCTGACGAGGAAGTAATTGCTCAACACGATGCGGTATCTGTAGGAACCGTAAAGAAGACACTGGTCGTTCATTTCGACCAGTCTGCCTACGAGGACATGCTTCGTGCTGGGGGTAGCTCTCACTCTCTCTCCGTCCAAGACAACAGGAAGCTACGCAAAGTATGGATGCCCAAGACATCCTCCGCCGTTCCTGTGGACTCTCCGATCTCTCCGATCTCTCCGACCAATGAGGTGGTAGCATCGCTCCCTGCGTGCCCCGCACGTAAAATTCAGTCTCCCGCTACGCGCGGTACAGACAAAACTTCTGGTAAAGCCTCAGCGCTAACCCAGGAATATCCACTGCGCTATACGCATAGAAATCAGTCTCCCGCTACGCGCGGTACAGACAAAACTTCTGGTAAAGCCTCAGCGCTAACCCAGGAGTAACTACTGTGCTATACGCGTAGAAATCAGTCTCCTGCTACGCGCGATACAGACAAAACTTCTGGTAAAGCCTCAGCGCTAACCCAGGAGTATCCACTGCGCTATACGCGTAGAAATCAGTCTCCCGCTACGCGCGGTACAGACAAAACTTCGGGCAAAGCCTCAGCGCTGACCCAGAAGTATCCCCTGCACTCCACGCGTAGGAACCTGTCTTCCGCTACGCGCGGTACAGACAAAACTTCCGACGGTGCCTCAACGTCAAATCGGAAGAACAGATCACGCTCCACGCGCAGGATGATATCTGACATCTACGGTGAACCAGATGAGCGCCATGATCTCCGCAAGAGGAAGCAAGCAGGCGAGTACTCAACTCCTCGGCCGTTACACCAGCGAAGAAGCTATCTGCCTATCCTCCGGATTACGCGGGAAGACGACGGTCGACTGAAAGCTTTACGCCTGTCTGAGCGAATCTCCAAATCACGCCTGGGTAAGTCCCACGGCGCAAAACAAGCTCAAATTGCTACTCCTGACCTACGCGAAGGCCTAATCCAGAAGCGTAAGGAGAGGGGACCTTCCAACATGTCTATTACGCCCCCTAGGGAACAATGTTGTAATAGTCATAAGATTGTGATTGACTGCTACTGTTCTAAAGTAAAACGATCGGTCTTCGACCGATTGAACTACTCTCAATCTTTCCCAGAAGAGGAGCACGCGTATACATCCGTGAACATGGCTTCACACATACCTAGAAGAGGGTCGAGCTCAAAGCGTCTTCCCTCTGGACCTCCGAGCCAAAGAAAATTCGAAGACCTCCTCAGGAACGCTGAAGCTGGGGTATTCCAAAATACCCGTGCAAGGCCACAGCAACCAGCTCCGTACTCGTCTGATTCCGACGCTGGGGGTCGCCGATCTCCCAGATCAGATGCCGAGAGTATAGAGTCGACTTCTGCAGCGACCTATACTTACCCTTCGACGACGCCCAGAGAAATGGGAGCTTACGCCATCGAAGACGAACGCGAGGGAGCGTCGCCATCAGGAGACGCAGAACAACGCATCACTGACCTGGAGACGTCGCTGAAGCAAATGCAATCCATAATGGAGAATATGCACCAGATGATGCTAACTCAGCACGCAACCGCCATGGCTCAAGCATCGGTTCCGCCAACTCAGATACATGTAGGGGTGGACTTGCCACCACCCAGCCCAAGCCAAGAACCTGCTCTAGATCAAGAGTCAGCAGTTCCTCCGCTTCCAACGGAAAATCCGATGCAGGCGGTCCGGGAGTTGAAAGCCCAGTTCGATGCCTTGAAGCACAAAGATCAGCTCAAGAAACTGGGAATCAACCAGCAGTACCCAGCTACCTGGGAAGAGGTCCCTTTCCCTCCAAAATACAAACCTCAGGCGATGGCTCTGTTCGAGGGAAAAACATCACCAAGCCAATACATGAATTATTTCAGTATGATGACGGTGCTGCTACAAGGGAACGATGCCCTCCTTACTCGGGTGTTCAAAGGCTGCCTCTCAGGAGTAGCCTATCAGTGGTACCGTAGCTTGGTGGACAACTGCATTACTTCCTTCGAGGATTTCAAAGCTCTATTCTTCACACGATTTTATGAGGGAGGAATGGACATGTCTATGTCCTCTCTCATCGAAGTCAAGCAGAAGGAAAAGGAAGACGTTCGCATCTTCATCGAACGCTTTCGTCAGGCCACCTTACAGATGCCTCCAGGAGTTCCAGACTCAGCATTGGTGGACATTTGCAGAAAGAACCTCCTTCCCGTGGTCTCGGTGTTCACAGGACCATATCAGTTCCATGATTGGCCCTCGTTCATCCTCTCGGTGGTAGCAGCCGAAGACAACAGTCGCAAGGCGCGCGACAATGGCATCATGATCTCCGCCTCTGACAGAAGCAAGAGGTCATCCCCTGGCAGCGACCATCATCGTGGTCCCAAAGGGAAGGAAGCACTAGCAATCAACACGGCCAGGCCAAAGATTGCGGCGACCGCCCAAGCGAAACCGGGGGCTCCGAGGCCCGTCGAAGTCTATTCTTTCGACGACGACGATATCCCAAGTATCTTCGAATGTCTCGTCAAAAGTGGCAAGATCACCCTCCCAGAACTAACGCGGCCCCAGGAGGTCGGCAATACTGACGACCCAAAATACTGCATCTTCCACAGATACGTACACCACCCGACAAAGGCGTGCTATGTACTGAAAAGGAAGATCCAGGGGTTGATCGATGCTAAGGCCATCACTCTGCACAACACCGAGAAAACGGTCACGGCCAACATGATCTCTCTGCAGTTTGGCAATTTGCCTCCCCAAAAGGTCCCTGATGGTGTTACACCTATCTTCCGGGCAACGATGAACCTCGTTAACCTTCCTCCTGCTAGGGATCAAGGTCACAACCTGGTGCCCCTAACTATCCGGCAGGGCGAGATTATGTGGGTTCACCAATATTTGGTGTCGGATCTCGAGGAAGAGACCAAGGCAAACAGGGCTACCCCCAAGAAGAATCCCAAATACAGATCATGCTACATGGTCACAACTTCTTCTACATCAGACGGAGATGAGGTACTTGTCGCAACCCGTTCAGGGAGGGCCTACCTCGACAACGACGGAGCAAATCAGGAAGGTGCGCCGACTGACGCTCCAGCTACCAAACCGTCAGAGCAAGATCCCGTCGTGCCAAGCATCAGCTCTGCGAAACCTACTCCGGCGAAAAAGGCAAAACAGAAAGAAGTACGCTTCGACAAACCTGTGAAAAATATTCCGAGCAAAGGTTTAGAGAAGCCGTACAAATTTGACATCCTGGCCCAACTGGCCAATACGCCAGCCAGGTTGTCCATCTTCGAGCTACTCAGGCTCTCCCCCGCCGCTCGTCTAGCCCTGAGTGAAGCACTAATGCAGGCGGAAGTATACTTGACCCAGCTCAAGTACCCCGACGAGGAACCAGTGGCATGTCCTCAATGCCACAATGTGATGGAGGTGGTCCCGAATATCACTTTCACTCAAGACGACATGCTATTAAAACATAATAGACATGACAGGCCCCTCTATTACACCGGATACGTCGGTTCCATGGAGGTCGACCGAATTCACATAGATCCGGGATCGTCGATCAGCATCATCCCTCGCAGTCTGCTCGGGCCACTGAGAATTTCTACCAGCGAGCTGGCTTACACTACCACTACAATCGTGGGTTTCAACGCCGGAAGGAGTAAACCATTAGGGAAGATTCGCTTGAGATTCCAGATCGACAACCTTAGATCAGTGGCCACATGTTACGTCATCGATTCAGAGGTATCCTACAACATTTTGCTGGGAAGACCATGGATCCACGACCACAACATCGTTCCTTCAACCCTACATCAATGCCTTAAATATGTAGACACACAAGGAACCGTACAAACGGAGGTGGCTGACCTAAACCCGTTTAAAGGAGTAGAATCCTACTATTCCGATGCCGTGTTGTATTCCCATGACCACACGGAAGAAGTGCCAGGAGTGGCGAAGAAGGAATCCCACCAGGAGCCCGAAGAGCCCTCTGCCACACTACCACTGTCAATCAGAGTGAAAGGACAAACCGCTCGTCCAAAAGCCATAGAACCTACGGCTGTCCACCTGAGAAAGACCAAGTCGGAAGAAGGGGGTGATCCTCTAGTGATCACTTTGAACCGGAAGCCTCCACCCATAGTCATCAACCTTCGGCGCAACCAGCGGCCGACTGATGTAAATGCCACCAGGAACGGAGTTCCAGATGATAATAAACATCCTCTTTTCCGGTACGTCGGTACTCAGATTCCGAAACATGAACCCACTCCACATGACGAGGTAGAACCAATGGCTCAAAAGTTCTTAGAAGCTATAAACTCCTACCATCCGTATGTCTGGGAAGTAACGTCACCATCCGACGTTATCACAGCATATGGGCCATATGAGGATTCTATCTTCATTGTCCCGCCTACCTGCAGCAGTCAGCATTCAATAATCTTTGGTCGCATGCGGAATCAACCGACTGTCCAGGAAGATTCTTTCGATGACGATACCGGGAAAGTGCAGGTTCGCTAATACAGCCCGCAAGCGCAAAGGATCATGCAAAACATGGGCTACGACTTGAAGCGGAAGCCAGGCCTCAACTACGGAAGAGGCAGACGGACGCCGCCGCACGACGACCCCCGCTATCGACAGACTCGTCTCGGATTGGGGTATGCCACCTCCCTCGCAACTTCCAAGCCAGATGAGGACCCCTTTCCACCTTCCCAGAGCAGCTCGTCGTCCTCCGACTCACCTGATGTTCTCAAACTAACACTATCAGTGAATATGGTGATGACAAGCCCCTCAGAAATCAAAGAACAGGATACAGAGACGTTCGAGAATGACCCCTGGGCTCAACAAATGGATACACAGTGGGAATTCTGCTTCGAGCAGAGAGAACCTCCCACCAAGGACGAAGTTATCCAAGTCAATATTGGGGGTGAGCTCTCACCAAAGCCAATATTTGTCAGTAACAATCTTCCCCCAGTCGAAAAGGAAGAGATCATACAACTGATAAAGGAATATGTCGACGTCTTTGCATGGGGTTATGAGGACATGCCAGGCCTAGACCCGAGGGTAGCTACTCATAAGCTCAATATTTCGACCGATTCGAAGACAGTGAAACAACACCAACGTCGGTTTCGCCCGGATATGATGGACGCCATCGAGGACGAAGTCAAGAAGTTGATAACCTGCGGTTTCATTCGGGAAGAATAATATCCCGACTGGGTCGCCAACGTTGTCCCAGTCATGAAGAAAAATGGGAAGGTACGTATCTGTATCGACTACCGAGATCTGAATGCGGCCTGCCCCAAAGATGAATTCCCCCTTCCCATCACGGACATCATGATCGACAACACCTGCAGCTTCGAGCGTATGTCTTTTATGGACGGGTTCTCGGGATACAATCAGATCAAGATGCATCCGGAAGACGAAAAGCACACTGCCTTCCGGACACTACTAGGGGTATATTGCTATACGGTCATGCCCTTCGGATTAAAGAACGCCGGGGCTATATACCAACGAGCTATGAGTAACATATTCCGTGAGCAGTTACGCAAGATAGTAGAATGTTACGTGGACGACATAGCTGTCAAAAGCCGCCTCAAAGGTGATCACGTTCGAGACCTGAGGGTGGTATTCGAGTTAATGCGCCAGCATCAACTCAAGATGAACCCTACAAAGTCCTTTCTGGGGGTATCCAGCGACAAATTCCTGGGATTTGTCATTACCGCCAGAGGCATCGAAGTAGGCCCTGACAAAGTCCAGGCGATCATAGCAATGCGACCACCCCGTAATCTGAGGGAACTCAGGGGGTTCCAAGGACGTCTGGCTTACATCTGGCGATTCATATCCAACCTCTCGGGGAGATGTCAGCCCTTCTCTCACCTCATGAAGAAAGGTGTGTCCTTCATATGGGACGAAACCTGCCAGCAAGCGTTTGGGGATATCAAGCGCTACCTAACCAGTCCACCAGTTCTGGTGCCTCCCGTCATGGGAAAACCCTTCTTGCTGTACGTTCGGGCAATGGATCATACGCTAGAAGCTCTCCTTGCACAGAAGAACGATGCGGGTCATGAACAGGCTATCTACTACCTCAGCAGGATGATGGTCGGGGCCGAACACCGGTACAACCCAGTGGAGAAGGAATGCTTGGCTCTGATGTTCGCTGTCCAGAAGACGCGACACTACGTCGCCGGCCAGACTATTCATATCATCTCCAGGATCAACCCTCTCCGGGTGCTGATGAGCAAGCCAAGTGCCCTTAACTCCTGACTCGCAACTTGGGCAATGCTACTGACGCCATATGACATGGTCTACGTCCCACAGAAGTCCATCAAAGGCCAAGCACTGGCCGACTTCCTAGCAGCTCATCCAATCCCGGAGACCTCCAAACTATACGAAGACATCCCCGATGAAGTTGCGGAATGTAATTTTGCAAGAGAAAGTGACGTATGGCAACTATTCTTCGATGGCGCCTCCAGAGTCGGTCCTAAGGGAAACGTCGTTTCAGGAGTAGGAGTCGTCCTAGTTACTCCAGATCAGCTCATCATCTACCGAGCATATTCTCTTAGCGAGCCCTGCTCCAACAATGTGGCAGAATACAATGCCCTGCTAATCAGGCTCCAAGTCGCTAAAGAGCTGTGGGTGGAATCCCTGGAAGCTTTTGGCGATTCTCTGCTCATCATCAACCAAGTCAGGGGGATATACGAAGTCCGAAATCCAGACCTCATCCCCTATCACCAAGCAACGGTTGAGATAGCCATGACGTTCAAAGGGTTCTTCCTAGAGCATGTACCTCGATCTCAAAATCTGGAAGCTGATGCCCTGGCCAGCCTAGCTGCGGACTTAGCCACCCCTATAAGAAGGCAGGATTCGGTAATCCTTCTTAACAGAGATTTATTTTGTGTGAAGAACAGCTGTCACCAAGAACGCAGCTACGCTGTAAACATCGATCCTCCTACAAGAGATTGGACGAGTCCCTTCATAAATTTTGTGGCATATAGAATCTTGTCAGAGGACCCCAAAGAAGCAGTATCCGTCAAGAGACGATCGTTACGCTTCTAATTCGATGCATCTTCACAATACATGTATCGCCGGACCTACGACGGACTGCTGTTAAGATGTCTCGCTGGCGCCGAGGCACAGCAGATTATCCGTGAAGCTCACGACGGCGTATGCGGAGCGCATCAGCCCGATCCTAAGCTGCAGGACCGCATCAGGAGAATGGGCTATTACTGGCCCACTATGATCACAGACGCGATCAGCTATGCAAAACGATGCAGGGCCTGCCAGGTCCATATAGACTTCATACATCAACCGTCTGAATATCTATATCCTACGGTTGCATCCTGGCCCTTCGAAGCCTGGGGTATGGATATCGTTGGGCCCATTCACCCGTCTTCCTCCAGAGGCCACCGGTTCATACTGGCCATCACAGATTACTTTTCCAAATGGGCCGAAGCAATCCCTCTGGCTGAAGTAAAGGCGTCTGACGTAATTAGCTTCATCAAGCACCATGTTATTTATCGCTTTGGGATTCCCCGAAGGATAATCCACGACAATGGACCTCAGTTCATCAGCCAGGCGTTTCATCGGTTTTGCGATAATAACCGGATACACAACATTGCCTCTACGGCATATTATCCAGCTGCTAATGGTTTGGCGGAAGCCTTCAACAAAACCATTATCAAGCTCCTGAAGAAGTTCGTTTCTTCAAACAAAAAAGACTGGAACGAGAAGCTGGGCGAATGTCTCTGGGCATACCGCACAACGGTACGGACACCCACAGGTTGTACCCCCTTTTCACTAGTCTAGGAAAGCGAGGCGGTCCTTCCTATCGAAATACAGATCCCGTCGCTCCGAATAGCCGTGACTAGTGAGCTGACTCGAGAAAAGAATGACCTGTTGAGGCTCCAAGAGCTGCAAGGATTAGACGAGAAACGCCTCCAAGCTCAGCAGCGCATCGCGCTCTACCAAGCACGCATTTCCAAAGCTTTCAATCATAAAGTAAAGAAAAGAGTGTTCAAAGTCGGCGAGCTAGTTCTAGCCGTGAGAAGGCCGATGATTCTAACTCACAGAAGTAAAGGCAAATTCCAGCCCAAATGGGAAGGCCCTTATGTGATCGAGACAACGTTCTCAAACGGCGCCTACAGGATAGCCCAGCCCAACGGAGATCTGTTAATGGCTCCTATCAATGGCAAATTCCTGAAAAGGTACTATGCCTAATCTCTCCTGCTCAAAGAGGAAAATAGCAAAGACCTCGATTCTGACAAAACTACTTCCAAAAAACATAATTAGTTGGGTTACACTCTATCATGTCCGCATGATCTCTGAATAGATATGTCCCGCTAAGAAGTTTATCGAGAGTTTATCACGTCCATACTACCTCTGATATCACTCTCACCTAACCTGTCATTTACATTCCGAAATGATGGGTCCACAACAGTCAGAAAAGAGTCGCTATTATTCATTTCCGAAGAAGGCAGAATTACATAGGAAGGGGTACATCAAGATGGCGGAGTAATCAGGCCATGAATCTGCCGCTCCAGTACAGCTATCCTCTCAATCCTAAGGGCCAAAGCATCGGCGCGAGCCTGCTCCAGCCGTGCCTCCGGAGTATGCGTAAGGGTCAGATTAGCCCTTGCCCGAAGACAGCCCGTACAGGCAGCTTCCGCACGATCCAGGTCCCATCGCGCTTCGCTCAGTCGACCAGTCGCTACCTCCAAACCTGCCAACGACTGGGAAGCCCACTCCTCTGCCCGAGCAAGTTTTTCCCGCAGCTTGACGACCCTTGCCGCATTCCCTTCATGCTCGGATCGACACTGCATCTCAACGGCAAGGGCTTCTTCCACAACAGCTCTTCTCCTATCCATCTCCAGCTTATGCGTCTGGATAGAGTTGTCTAGGCTTTCAAGCTTTGTAGCAAACCGCTCAGACATGAGGTCGTACCGAGCCTGGATATCAGCATCAAGGCTGCCCTCAGTCCGCTGCAAGTATTCGTTAATGGGTTGCTCTAAACCATTAACCACCGCCTCCAGAGCGTCAGCCACTCTAGGATTGCCAAGCCCCCTGACAACCTCGATCGAAAGCTGAGAAGTCTTCTTCAGGAGCTCAAAGTCAAGGTTCTTCGCCAACACCATCGGTATCATCGTTTTTAAGCCAGTGTAGACGAGGCTGGAATGTTGCTCGATCAACGCGACTAAACCCGACTGAGCGCCCGGAGCGGCCACAATTGCAGACGAGGTAGCCACCGCCGCCTCAACAGGTGGCACGCCCGAAGAAGGTGCGATGGCGACAATCAAAGTCATCGGCATACTCGCAACAGGCGAGGTCACGATGACAGGTTCGTCCTCCCCTTGAGACGATAAAACCTTCCCGGGCGAGCTAGCCCCCGAAGACACTCCTGCCTCAAAATCCGGCGCCTCCACGTCACCGCCAGGAGCCAGAACAAAGCCGGAAGGCGCTTCAACGCCATGCTCCCCGTGGACGTCATCCCCTGAAAAAAAAGACAAGAAAGCAAAATGTCAAACACAGTGGTAATCCTCCTAGGAGGAGACATCGAAACGACATTTACCCGGAACCAATGGCATATACGACGCATCTGCAGCAGATGTAGCTAAGCCACGCCTTAATGACGCGATACGAACTGTCATACCTGGAGAAGGAGGTGGGCCGACCGACATTGCCAAGAGTTCGGTCAAGCCTTCCCCGAGACGCGGTCGAGGTTCATCAGCCGGAGTCTCGCTAGGCGCGCTCGCTAACGCAGGAGTAACTCTGCCCGCTACTGACCTCAGGGAAGATTCTTCCATCTGTTGGGGCTATGCAGGCAATCCCGCTCCGCTGCTTGGAGCAGCCGCAGCAACAGCAGCCTCTAGCGAGGACTCTCCGGCGCCGCCAGCCAGAACTATAGAAGGTCCCCCTCTGAAAGGCGAGGAACCTTCGGCCAAAGAATCATCCCTGATACAGGGAGATGTAGGCTCATTCCCGGGAACCTCAACACCAGGAATACGGAGAGGACGAGCAACCGTCTCCCTCCTCCTCTTACGAAGGGAAGCTTCCTTCGGAGCAGAAGCCCGTCGCTTCCCGGAAGAGACTACCAGGGCCCTCGCCGGCAGAGGCACTACACACCTCGGCAACGACACCAGAGGCTCATCCGGAGTGCCGGATTCCTCCCCCTCATCAGAAGAAACCGAGGGGACTTCGACCCTTCCCCCAGGCTTGGCAGAAGGCACCCTGAAGCTCCCACGCCTGTCGAAATCATGGTGGAAAGTGTTAACCGCCACATAAAACTGGGCGTAGGAGTGAAGGATGCGCAGCTCCGTGGAGGTTGTAACGACCGGCACGATAAAAATTACCCTCGTACAACCCATGATAAAATATTGCCACCCTCTAGCTCCATCAATGAGTCTACCCCTGGACCTGAAGCTGGTGACGGCGTTGCCCACATACAACTGGTCGTACCCGAACTGCCTGGCAAACCGACTAGGCAGGTAGGGCTCGAAGAAGCAATGGTCTTCGCTCCTATACAGCAGATGGGAAGGTCTAATACAGACCAACCAATTAAACGCCTCCGGAGAAAGAACGGTCTTCCCTTGACCTGAATCCTCGAGCCACAGCCCTGACTGGTTGCGATGCTTAGGAGGGGGAGTACAAAGGATCTTCCAGCCATGGCTGAGGTTCAAAACCAGCCGACAGTCTAAAACTGTATTCATATTCCAGGAGGAATCCCTGTAATTCAATAGGAATATACCCCCTGAGCTGCTACCGGAACCGGGTGACATAACCCAGGAATTGTGGAGAATTAACCATCCCATCAAGTACAAGTATGGTAATTCCACCCTGGGGAAGCTCTCCCGCCGAGCTTCATCAACGAGCAACCCATCTGTCATGGCCCTCAGGCCAGCCTGTATACGGCACACCATGGCAGGAAGCAAGCCCAGTCTTGCCCCAAACACCAGGCGCACTGCCGGCCACAGGATGTTGCGGTGAATGCGGTCCGCGGACGCGGTGCCCGGCACCACTACTTGACGCAGCCATATGAAGAGGAAACCAGCCAGCTGGGCCTCCTTAGACAAAGGCCTGCGACAACGCCTCAAGTAACTACAGGCCTTAGTGCCTTCCGGGTACTTTCCTACCCCCTCCACAAGAATCTGATCCGGAGCTTCAGCCTCCTCCATAAGAGTCTACACAACCTGGGCACTGAGGACGCCCAAGCAGTTCACGGGCTCTTTCTTACCACCCGAGGCTTTCTCTGACCTGGCGGCCCTGGCTCGGTGGAAGAAGAGGTAAGACATCCACTTGGTGGTGTGAGCCAAATCAGAAGGCTCGTTATAAAAAGCGGTGCACGCGAAGTACTGATACATCAGCTCCTGATATACTTCCGCCACCCGAGGGTCCAAATCCCCCAACTCCCGGTTGGTGGGAACGTACTCTTCATATGGAGTATCCCCTATCGGCAGTCTCGAGACAACTGCCATCTCATGAAGGGCCAACCCCAACTCCCCTAGTGGAGTGGTGAAGGTCCCGGTGAGCGGAATGTACCGCTCCATCAGTGCCAGGAACAAATTAGGGTTCGGAGGCAGCCCGACGCTCGTCGCACTCACAGCGGCATATAGTCCGATGCCCTTCAACTCTCTCTGGAAGTGATTTAAGGCCCAGTCAACTAGGCATCTCCATCGGGAGTTCATTGGGGCAATCCACCCATTGCACCGAGGATTCTCCTTGGGATATACCCCACCTCGACCCATGAAGTCGTTACAGAAGGTCGGCAATTGGACCGGCTGGATCACCGAGCTATCTTCACTTGGAACACTGCCCGGGTACAGTCCTCGGAACAGCGTCACAACGCCAGAAGGGCGACTAACAAACGACCCCTGGTCAGCGCCTTTCAGATGAAAGATCTTCCCCGACTTCCCGTGAAGATCAGGAGTCAGCTTCCAAGACATCTTCCTGGGATGCGTCGCATGGGAGAAAGCCGAGATGGGATAATCCCTCGGCATCATCGGCAGGTACAAGACCAAATCCCCGGCAGGGAAAACCCAAGGTTCCCTCTTGGGCTTCGTCTGGGACTATTTATCAATCATCTCCCCAAAGAGGAAAGCCGGCTTTATGTACCGCTCCCCATCTACACGTACCAAGGGTTCGCCGTTGATCATACTCAACAGCATTCGCTCACCCTGGGCCGATATCAGGAGCTCCCTTCCCTCAGGATACTGGGGTCCAGAGATGGGAAATGCCACGTGGGACAGATCCTCCAGATAGTTCGAGTGCAGCATCCCCGCAGCGGAGCCCATCACCTCAGCCAATGGGGACTCACCCAGATCAACTGCAAGATAATGCAAAGAAGATAGGTCATTACAAGTCTGGCACAAACACACGGACCAAGGAAACGACAGTCTGTGCTTTACGTCAAGATTGTACAAATTTGGTCACCTTACGCCGGAAGTGTCCTCCACAAACGTAAAATTCAAATTTTATGAAATACGCCGATTTTCGGTAGCCCGAGCTATTTACGCCCAGAGCTACGAAAATACGGAGTTGTTACGCTGACACATTAGAAATGTGGGCGTAAAAGATGAAAATGCCTCGTGCGTCATCTTCCTCAAAAGAGGCTATCAGCATAGAAGATGACCTAGCGCAGTCACGTTCAACGTGTGCGAAGGATTTTTCGTCGTTTGTGTCATCCCAAAAAGTTCTACCTCTAAAGCCGGGAGCGCTAGTCGTCGGCGCGATGCTCCCCTCAGAGGGAAGTTCACCTTGCCCGACCGGAGATTCCCTCGCCGGGACAGAAGAATGAGAAGAAGAACCTATGCTCTTTCCCTTAGCGGAGGGGGTTTGTTTCGACGCCATTTCTGAAGACTCGAAGTGCTCAGAGAAAGAACGAAGAAAAACTCGAACAGTCGAAAGCTCTCTTTCGCAAAAGACAGATGAAAAGTTTTTCTTTTCAGAAGCTGGGGATATATATACAGTCCGGGTCGACTCCTCGAATCCTCGGACGAACCCCTCGAGACCCTAACCAAATCTCGCAATTAATAGTTGGTTATGATTGGATGCTACGTCAGCCCACTACCCTTTGAAGACGGACAGTCAGCGAATTCGAAAGGTTTTTTCGTGCAAGACGGTTCAGCGGGTTCTACGCTAAATGAGCTTTCTACGCTCGACAGCAACGGATCTACGGTTTTACGCTCGCAAGCTACAAGTCTATGGTTTTACGCCCGGATGCCTTTGTGCTCGGTAGCTTTTATGCTCGAGAGGCCACAAACCCACGACTTTACGCTCAGCAGATACCAAATCGACGATCTCACGCTCGGTGGCGCTCAGTTTACGCTCAGCAGCAACAGATCTGCAAACCTCACGCTCGAAGAAATTTTCTTTTCAGGAGCTACAAATCAAACAGTTCTACGCTAAAGGAGCTTTTCTACGCTCGACAGCTACGAATCTAACGGCTTTACGTTCGACAGCTACAAGTCTATGGTTTTTTTTGCCCGGATGCCTTTGTGCTCGGTAGCATTCTATGCTCGAGAGGCAACAAACCTACGACTTCACGCTCAGGAACCACAGGTCTACGATTTCACGCTCGATGGTGTTCTACGCTCACAGGCTACTGATCTACAGTTCTATGCTAAAAGGAGTTTTTCTACGCTCGACAGCTACGAATCTAACGGCTTTACGTTCGACAACTACAAGTCTATGGTTTTTCTTGCCCGGATGCCTTTATGCTCGGTAGCATTCTATGCTCGAGAGGCAACAAACCTACGACTTCACGCTCAGGAACCACAAGTCTACGATTTCACGCTCGATGGTGTTTTACGCTCAAGAGGCTACAGACATGATTTTCCGCTCCACGACTTTCAGCATATCCAAACAGTCCCCAAGGCGGTCAAGAGCAAAGAGTTCGCACAGAAGATACTCGTTCTTGACCCAAAGCATCCCCAAGTACCCGAAGTATGCAGAGTTCAAACATTGAGAAATTACTCCTCTCGGGTCCAGAAAACTGGAGGTTCATCCAGATTCCAGTCTGAATGTCTCATCTACCAAGATGGCAAACTCAGTTTTGACAGCCATTCCTCGACCCTGTCCCAAGGGATTTTTGAGAAGTCACTCTTGAAGACGAAGTCTGAACAAAAATTATATTCATTAGAAGTTCAGAGCTCTATGCGGTTCCTCAGTCCTAGCAACAGGACAGTTCTAAAATATTCAAAATGCTCTACAGCGTTCTATGGACTATCCGCTATGCATAAAGGACAGGGCCTAATACTCTTTCTATCAGAGTCAGCGTAAAGATTCAGACGTGTCGAAGCTGCACATATTCAGACTTCACAAGCAACGTATGGCAAGACGATCATATGGAGAAGAAGACGATTTTATTAAAGATTAAAATCATGATTACATATGAGAAAAATTCAATCTACAAGGGTTTTTCTCTATTTCTCATGATTACATCTGAGGGAAACTCCGTCTACAAAGGAGATAGCCCCTCGTCGTCTGAAGATCGCCCAGAAGCTGTTCTGGCAGGCTCTCGCTGGGCCTTAATTCTTCATCCATCTTCTCCGGCAGTCAGTCAGTTTACCGGAAACTGACTGACATATTGGTCAAACGGCGGGAGGATACAGAACTGGGCCTGCATAGATTTTGCAGATCCCATGCTCCGTGCGCCGCTCAAGCCAGGGACATGATGAGTCTTTTTGACTCTCGTCCGCGAGGGCCTCAGGAAGAAATAAACAGTCTATAAACTGTGTGGTCCAATACGACCCTTCCTCTCTCCTGGGGCAACGCCATACAAAGTTGCTGATTATCCCGAGCAAGGGAGGCTAAGATGTCCTTCCATGATCCATCGTTGCAGTGGACACTTGCTCGAAGATGCCGTCTTTTACGGCTCCCTACATGCTGGAAGAACATGATCTCCTTCTTCCTCAGATCGATCCGACGAACTCCGGCGATCATCTCTGCATGACAATGGGAATGTGGTGAAGACAGGTTCACCCCCCCAGCCTTTATAGGCAAAAGAGATCACAGCGGTCCCCAATAAATCCGCCATAAAGTTAACATCGACCGTTTTAACGCTCCATTCAGAAACGTTTCGAGTTACGAGGGGCCGTTCATGCTTCATTCAAAGCGTTTCAAATTTCGAGGAATTTAAAAGCTTTGAAGGGGGTCTTGTAGAAGCATGAAAAAAATGCTTGGAAGATCTATGCAGCGTCTTGATACAGAGCAGCATAGGCAGAGGCCTTCAGAGCCATCCAGCATAAAACAGGGTTCTTCATCGCCTCCATGGCGTAAAATCTAGCCGCTCTCAAAGCAGCGTTAAAGCGTACGAGGAACGCTTCGTATTCCCGAAAAGAAACTGTCCAGTCACGCAGTAAACCTGACCTCTGACTCCTGACAAAAAGTGCTGCACAGCTACCCAAACGATGGCTGGGAACGGGGGCAGACCCCTCAGGACGCGCTCCATAGTATGATGGCGGATCTCAGCATTTAATGCAGAGGATTTGGTTAAAATATCACCAAACCGGCGCTTACTAAAAAACCACCAGCATAAACCGCACTTTCGCGTGCAAAGAGAACACGCTGCCTTGTTTTACACAGGCAAACATGGGCTGTTTTACGCTCCGCAGAAGACAAACCGCCTGCCACGTCAAAAGCTGCGCTTCGTACAGGGCTCAAGGCATGTCTCTCCGCCAAAGCACACAGAGCGGTGACAGTGTCCCCTCAAGGCACGTCTCTCCGCCAAAGCACACAGAGCGGTGACAGTGTCCCCTCAAGGCACGTCTCTCCGCCAAAGCACACAGAGCGGTGACAGTGTCCCCTCAAGGTACGTCCCTCCGTCAAAATGCACAGAGCGGTGACAGTTTCCCCTCAAGGCACGTCTCCGCATTTAATGCACAGGATGATGGCAAATCTCTGCCAAAGATTTAATCTCCAAAAGCCATAATTCTGGCTAAAGACGTCCACATCAGCACCCTGGCACGGTACGCAGCGGCTTCTATGCCCATTCAGGATCTGTGCTCCTACGGCTTCCGCGCCCCCTCAGTCTCTACGACTGCTCGGCTTCCACGCCTACTCGGCTTCTATGCCTGTTCGGCTTCTATGCCTGCTCGGCTTCCACGCCTACTCGGCTTCTATGCCTGTTCGGCTTCTATGCCTGCTCGGCTTCCACGCCCCCTCAGTCTCTACAACTGCTCGGCTTCCACGCCTACTCGGCTTCTATGCCTGTTCGGCTTCTATGCCTGCTCGGCTTCCACGCCCCCTCAGTCTCTACGACTACTCGGCTTCCACGCCTACTCGGCTTCCACGCCTACTCGGCTTCTATGCCTATTTGGCTTCTACGCCAAGGTGACAGACATTTGGCTTCTACGCCAACCTCTTCTACACAATGGATACCTACCTACGTGGCTTTTACGCCGTGATCTTAGTAGCAATTGTACGCGTTGTGTCCCCTTAGTTGGACCCGCGTCACACGCTCATTCAAAAGATCATCTATACGTAGGCATTGGTTACTTTAACCGTTGTGTAAAAGGGTGATGTACTTTCCACTCCTCGGTTGTTACACCGATGGAGTGGTCACTGTCACCAAAACTCTATAAATAGAGACCCCTATCAATGGGGAACAAGGTCGACAATTTGGAAGATCGAACCAGGTCAAAAAATTTGGCCAAGAATACCAATATCAGATCAAAGCTCGAGACTTTGAAAGAAGGATCGAACAAGGTCACCGAACCGGAGATCAAGAGGGAGAGACAGAGAGAGAGAGAAGAATACAGAGCTCAGGCAAGGAATAGGGAGCGACGACCTTCAGCATCGCGCATCCACCCTCCTTCGCAACCTCCGAAGCTGCATCCTGTCTTCCACGGCACTTCTTCAACATCGTGTAGTCCAAGGGCTAAAGTGATCGACCACAGATCAGACACCTATAGCAATTCATACCCAGATTAAATAAATTGTACTCCCGCATCCTCGTATAGGATCGAATTGTACAAGTTTGTTTGTAAACCAAAGGGCACGGGTCTCGTATAAACCCTGTCATTGAAATACACTTTCATTCTTTCGTTTAATACCACAAACATGGATGAGATTAGAATTATATTGAGATAGGTTGCATAGACTGCATTAATATTTATTAAAGCTTAAGTACACTCTAACGGGTCCATTAAATTGGGTTTGCTCATTGGAGTTGTGCTGCTGGCCATTGTCACGTGGCTAGTGTCACGCCCCAATCTTTCGCAAGTTTGATAGTCCCCGCTGAACGTGAATCACCACGTTTACAGCTCTTCCGTAGGACCATCGTTCTCATCGGGACGTGATGCCGTACGAGCCTGGAGTTGCGCTCGTACAGGACGATGTTGTCAAACACCAAATGTTATCATTGAAACAACCAAGTTGCAGCGAAAGTCAAGTGTTGTGTACCAAGCACACAATCAGAGTAATACACAGCGAAGCTCACGATAGGGTCAAATGAAATGCCTCATCGAAGACAAGGCCACGAAGGCGATGCCACGAAGGCGATAAAATACTCTTGCTCTTTTCTCTAGCCCACAAAGGTACTTACAGTTCATACATCATGCCTCGTATATCCAACCAGCGCCACTACGCCTACGTACCTGAAATATTGTCCACAAACGTGGGTCAGTACACAACCGTACTGGTGAGCGGGGTAACCCACTCACCTAAGCCGACACTAAGTAAAATAGTGAATACAAACAGTTATATGGTGATCTTTCTAGTTGAATCCTAGATTCATTTCATGGCATAGGGATGACATGTTAAGGAAAGCTGTAAAGCAGTTTAAGCATGCAAGCACTCAACTCAAACCAAACGACAAGCAAATATATAAGCAACTCGAGGGAAACTAGCATGCAAACCGTCCTGCTCAAGTCCAAGCAACACGATAACATGTCGAACCATCAACCAAGCCTCAATATCCATCCTCAACCAACACTTACAATCCAATCCCAAAGTGCACACTCTTGCAGAGGCAAGGTGGCCGCGCCTACGCGAAAGCCCAAACCAACAAAAGAAAAGCACGCCAACACTAATCTATATGAAGTCACTGGCTAAAAGCCATAAAGGATATTGATCGAACCAAGATCAATAGGGCAGTCCTACCCGATCCAGGGTTGGACAGCTACTCCCGCCTGGTGGTATCGGACTACCAGCACTGCGCCCAATCGCGCGATGCCCATTGTTTCCTCCATGGTAGAACGGTCCCGGTGCCTCATCCCGTTCCAGGAAACCAAACCCTGTGCCACACAGGTTGTCCGTGACAATGCAGACACAGTAGGTATGACGAGAGGATCGAAACATTCTCGCCCCACCAAGCGATCCTAGACTCGTTCAACCGATAATCCAACCAACATATCCAACCAAAGAATCCATAACCATTCTTCCAACATATAGCCCAAGGCACCAAATCCAAATTATTTCCATAGGCACAATGCCTCTTCTCAACACAGTGTTTCCAATGGTGCAACACCCTTCTCAAACTATCCCATGGCACAATGCCCCAAAAGAGGCACAATGCCCGCGCCGATGCAGTTGTTCGGTTTCGAACCACAACTGCTCGCTTTGCAAGACAAAGCGACCAAGTGATACTCGTGCACGAATGTACGCTCGCTCGCCCGAATTCCCAGTATTTCCAACGCCTCAATGTATTATTCCAGCTGTCCAAGCATAATCCCAATCAATCAACCAACTGCCTCAAATAGTGTATCATCCAACTCTAGCTCCAACTATCCAACGCGCAAACCAAATCAAGCCACAATCCTACCAAGCCAACGACGTACACTCTATGCACGCCTCAGTGTAGTAATTCTCAATGTTTCAGTCCAAGTGTTCAAGTCTTTTACGTGTTTTCCATATTATTAGGCATGAAGGAGTAGAGGAGAAGGGAAAGAGCCCACTCATAATGTTTGACTCCGTTAGGCATCATGTCCTGCCGATACGGCCAATCCCTTGAACCCGTGGTCCGATGCAAGCGCGATCTACTCAACTGGTATGACCGTGCGACCAGGCCGTGCTCTACAAATCATCCGACCGATCGGACTAAGGAAGATGGCATTATCATTCCAACTCAGCTATCTCAGTACTGCTCTGAACGAATACCTGATTTCTATCGAACCCGCTAGCATCTGCACATGAAACAACTCAATCAATACTTCTTCCCAAAATCCAATAAATCAAATAGAACCAGCATTTGTTTGATTCAATCCGACTCAGCGTAACGCACCGAGCGGTTGCGGGGCGTTACATAATATACCACTTAGAATCAGGTTCGTCCACGAACCGTGCTGGTACTCATTCCTATCATATGCCACAATCCAATTCCATGGATCGGCTCTATTCAACTCACATATTCACGATTCTAACTCAACATCTCGCATTGCTGAATGCTCATACAAATTCTATTATTCCTACATCCTCCTTGCAGCTCAATACGAATTCTTCGTATCGCTTAGTTTTGGATCGTACACATATTTAAGGCGTCCCTAAAATACATGTATTTCAGCCGAGCTTTGCGATAGCAAATTTGAATAAGTTACAAGGGTATCTTTATGTCCGAGGCATCCATTTGCTTTACTCCCAATTGAACCAATCATGATTTCTATTACAACATATTCGCTTGAGCACTATTCTCAAATATGATAATTTCCCACCGACTCAATCAGTTCTTGTTCCAACTCAATCCATCCAACTATTTCTGAATCCGCACTAGCAACATCTCCAAATATATCTCATGCACCGAACGATCAACTCAACTGATACTACCCCAGCTATGCGACTTACCCAAATATCAACTTTGCTTTCATCAGCTCAGTCCAACACCTCTTCCTCAATCTCAATACCTCGCTGGGTGAACATCTATATTGAGGTTCGTGTGATCCACGAAGATCTCGCCGCCACGCCAAAGGGATAGTGTCGCCACGATTTCAACGTGGACACACTCGCCACAATTCCTAGGTTGTGCATGGAATAGTTCTTCGCGCTGCTTCCACTGCCTCGAAGCAGAGAATATCACCTTCGCCTTCTGAACGAGTACGCTTCCCAGACTAAGTTCCGAGACATCTTGTAAATCTGAGGCAAATCTGTCCCTTCCAGTATTCGCAAGGATTTGATCTGAACGAGCCGTTGCTTTAACTTCACGAGCTAGTTTCACAGTCGTCAATTCATATGAATGCTATTCCCTTCCAGGGCACGATGAGTCAGAGGCGATGCCATCGATATAAATCTGTGACTCTGAATCTCATCAGTTGACTAGGCTACTTCTACCATCGCTTCGATCTTCCGGCTGCATCTTCAGCTGAAGACTATCCCAAGGGTCTCTCGAATCCAACACTCAGTCGATAAGCCAAATCTCATTGCTCACATCTGCCTTCGACGCATTCCCAAATACGCCGCCTCAAGGGTCGTTCTATGGGTCTACCATATACATATCCGATACAGCGGACAAGTCGCTAGGGTCAGCTGTCCCGAAGCTACGCTTGATAATTGTAATCATCACGATGGACAGTTACTATAAACCATGCTATATCTCATCTGCAAAATCTGAATCAAAATCCAACCATTCATCTGAGCGAAGTTTCCAAATCTGAGAACCGCGCTCGTTGAAATCGTCTTCCATCAATCCGTCGTTCTGTCCTGAATCCATCAAATTTCCGAATTGCATGTTTCACATTGCATTTCCAACTTACTCCAGCAGTACAGTAATTTGTTCCGACGTTGTTATCACATTTAGCTATCTTCAAACGTCCGTCCACCACGACTCCCATCGTTGCAACATCTTGCTCAAAAATTCTATTTCTGCCAAACCTGAGTCAACATCTCGAGCAGCAATATCAAAAAATCTTCAAGTTTGTGTGAATCCATCGCTTTGCCCTACAAGCCAAGTTCGTGTTTCTTTGCTCAACCAACAGCTCAAATGTGTTGCCCAAAATCGTGGTTCGTGCTCGCTATCCTTCCGATAATCTTATCGCTTTGCTCAAGCGTAACCCAATTGTTCGTTCCGATTCCGCCCATCTCTTAAGCCCAATGATACTTCCATTTGCGCGATTCCGTTCTTGAGTTCTCAAGTCTAATGTATCGAAGGATACCCGAGTCAAATTCTATTGCACTATATACCACTTAGAAATATAGTTGCCCTCGTACAAAATCTGCGTCAACCAGCGTCTATCCCAAACCGACTATTCCGAGGTGATTTTGTCGAATCATAACTCAATATTCGCTTGCTCCATTTCATTCCTTCCAACTCAGTCGATTTGCACCAACCGACTTGTATTCGTTATCCGAGTCCGTCTGGCAATTCCTATAGATGTCCAACCAAAATATTTCCAATGCCTTGCTTAACACGTTTGATCCTATATACCACTTCGAATCAAGTCGTTACTCGCATTACGATTTCTTCGCACTTATCCAAAATCCGTTCGAACCATCCCTCATGCGTGATCATGCCTTTCCCAATTCGAGTTTGACACAAAACTCAGGCAATGCTTGAATTATCCAACTATTCCCATAAATCTTGCGATGCGACTCGTGCTATGTTCCATTCTCGATACTTCCAACTATTCTCAAACCGTCTGATACTTTCGCAACACAAGCAATCGTCTGAACGATTGTATTCCAAGTAGTCCAACCCAATTCCCAATGGTTCCACACGTTTATTGTACGAGCAACTCATGCCAACTTATCTGATATTTCTCAAGCCAAACTCAAATCTGCCCAACCGATGTGCCACAGCCGAAATTCCAACTTTTATCCAACACAATCGCTAGACGAGCAACTCGTACAAGGATCCATTCTCATCGAATATTTCTACTCAAAATATGCCGTATAACCAAATCTCGTCTGCCAACCAACTGATCCACTGATGCAATCAGAAACTCCCAGAATGACAAGCCAAGCCAACCCAACGACAGCCCTCACTTGTTGCACAATGCAACAACGCCAACCAACTTGCTGCACGAATGCAACAACGCCTAACGAGGCTAAGCGATCCTACGAAAACCAACCAAGGCAACCCAACTAAGAATAAAATACAGCCACAACTAGCAATATATAGACTTATTGCATGAAATATCTGATGCGGCACTGAGTAGAGTCAAGAGCTAAACGACACGCGGAAGCGATTTTAGAGTTTGTGATGAAGCGAAGGACCAAGTCCGAAGAAATAAACCAGGCGCTCTGATACCAATTTGTCACGCCCCAATCTCCCGCAAGCTCGATAGTCCCCGCTGAACGTGAATCACCACGTTTACAGCTCTCCCGCAGGACCATCGTTCTCATCGGGACGTGATGCCGTACGAGCCTGGAGTTGCGCTCGTACAAGGCGATGTTGTCAAACACCAAATGTTATCATTGAAACAACCAAGTTGCAGCGAAAGTCAAGTGTTGTGTACCAAGCACACAATCAGAGTAATACGCAGCGAAGCTCATGATAGGGTCAAATGAAATGCCTCATCGAAGACAAGGCCACGAAGGCGATGCCACGAAGGCGATAAAATACTCTTGCTCTTTTCTCTAGCCCACAAAGGTACTTACAGTTCATACATCATGCCTCGTATATCCAAGCAGCGCCACTACGCCTGTGTACCTGAAATATTGCCCACAAACGTGGGTCAGTACACAACCGTACTGGTGAGCGGGGTAACCCACTCGCCTAAGCCGACACTAAGTAAAATAGTGAATGCAAACAGTTATATGGTGATCTTTCTAGTTGAATCCTAGATTCATTTCATGGCATAGGGATGACATGTTAAGGAAAGCTGTAAAGCAGTTTAAGCATGCAAGCACTCAACTCAAACCAAACGACAAGCAAATATATAAGCAACTCGAGGGAAACTAGCATGCAAACCGTCCTGCTCAAGTCCAAGCAACACGATAATATGTCGAACCATCAACCAAGCCTCAATATCCATCCTCAACCAACACTTACAATCCAATCCCAAAGTGCACACTCTTGCAGAGGCAAGGTGGCCGCGCCTACGCGAAAGCCCAAACCAACAAAAGAAAAGCAAGCCAACACTAATCTATATGAAGTCACTGGCTAAAAGCCATAAAGGACATTGATCGGACCAAGATCAATAGGGCAGTCCTACCCGATCCAGGGTTGGGCAGCTACTCCCGCCTGGTGGTATCGGACTACCAGCACTGCGCCCAATCGCGCGATGCCCATTGTTTCCTCCATGGTAGAACGGTCCCGGTGCCCCGGTGCCTCATCCCGTTCCAGGAAATCAAACCCTGTGCCACACAGGTTGTCCGTGACAATGCAGACACAGTAGGTATGACGAGAGGATCGAAACATTTTTGCCCCACCAAGCGATCCTAGACTCGTTCAACCAATAATCCAACCAACACATCCAACCAAAGAATCCATAACCATTCTTCCAACATATAGCCCAAGGCACCAAATCCAAATTATTTCCATAGGCACAATGCCTCTTCTCAACACAGTATTTCCAATGGTGCAACACCCTTCTCAAACTATCCCATGGCACAATACCCCAAAAGAGACACAATGCCCGCGCCGATACAGTTGTTCGGTTTCGAACCACAACTGCTCGCTTTGCAAGACAAAGCGACCAAGTGATACTCGTGCACGAATGCACGCTCGTTCGCCCGAATTCCCAGTATTTCCAACGTCTCAATGTATCATTCCAGCTGTCCAAGCATAATCCCAATCAATCAACCAACTGCCTCAAATAGTGTATCATCCAACTCTAGCTCCAACTATCCAACGCACAAACCAAATCAAGCCACAATCCTACCAAGCCAACAACGTACACTCTATGCACGCCTCAGTGTAGTGATTCTCAATGTTTCAGCCCAAGTGTTCAAGCCTTTTACGTGTTTTCCATATTATTAGGCATGAAGGAGTAGAGGAGAAGGTAAAGAGCCCACTCACAATGTTTGACTCCGTTAGGCATCCTGTCCTGCCGATACGGCCAATCCCTTGAACCCGTGGTCCGATGCAAGCACGATCTACTCAACTGGTATGACCGTGCGAGCAGGCCGTGCTCTACAAATCATCCGACCGATCGGACTAAGGAAGATGGCATTATCATTCCAACTCAGCTATCTCAGTACTGCTCTGAACGAACACCTGATTTTCATCGAACCCGCTAGCATCTGCACATGAAACAACTCAATCAATACTTCTTCCCAAAATCCAACAAATCAAATGGAACCAGTATTTGTTTGATTCAATCCGACTCAGCGTAACGCACCGAGCGGTTGTGGGGCGTTACAGCTAGTCCCTCAGTATTTTGGGACTGGGGCGTGACATGGTTTTTATGGTGGTCCATGCTAGTCTACGACTATATTGCTTCGATTTTAACTAAGGAACCGAGCAAGCTTGCGATTAGGATATGATAAGTTATAGGATCTCATCCACTTGTTGATATGTTCTTGACCTATATATCGACTTAAAAATAATTTCTTGACTTGCATCCTGCCTTGATTCCTCTGTGCGCCTTTTATAGTTTACTTTGTATGAAGAATAATAGATCCACGAGCCAGCGATGAGACTTTCGCGGGAATACCACAAGGTGACATGGTCACCTACGATGATGGGGTGACACCATTGGATGGAGATCCATCCACTTAACAAATCAATCAAGCATATCGGCATGTCTCGAGGTTCCAACAAGACGACATTCTACCACCGCTGCAGTTTACTCCACCGATGCTCATTTTTCTATCAGGACAGCTTATGGACGGACAATAAATATTTCAAATATTCTATACAATGATGCAAGCACAACAACAGGTTCATCAAGAGGCCCAGCAATGCCCGGCGGAGAAGTTCTTTGACGGACTTAGCTTTGAGCTACAGAGATTAATCAGCTCCGTTGTAACTACTTCTTATACGAACGTCCTTACTGCAGTCTGACGCATGGAGCGCATTATCAGGAGAGAGTCCAGCCAGAAGAGGCCGCATGCACTAGTACCAGACCGAGTACAGCAGGAAGGAGCTACAAAGTGACCACAGATGAATCCACCACCGAGAGCATTTACACCACTAGCACTAGTCCTTCCTACTTGTTACTACTGTGGCAAGGTAGGCCATATTGAGAAGGAATGCAGACGCAAATGGAGATTATGTTTAGCTAGCGGATCCAGCTAGCATTCAGCTAGGGATTGCCCTGAGTGTCGAGAAGGAGCATCGATGGTACACCGATAGGCTTTACCAGCACCGAGACTAGTCCAACAGCCACATAGACCAGGTTATCTAGCACTAGGAGCACCACAGATGGAAGTTAGAGGAGTCAGACCATCAACACCGGAAGGATATCAGCCGAGGCCACCATTGGCACCACATGCAGCACTCTTCCAGCAGGTTCAGCGACAGCAGAGGGCACCACCACAAGGACGTAGACAAAATTTTGCAATGACAGTGGATGAGGCACATACTCGAGGAGTAGCGAATAGGAGTAAAATTTAGTTTTATCAAAACTAGCTATAGTAGCGAATATTCCTTGTAATACTTTAGCATGTGCCTGTTAGTTCCATTCCTTAGCCTAAAACTAGTATTATATTTTATAATATAAGACGATAGACAATAAACAATATCAACTATAGTAGATGAACAGGTAAACAATGAACAATATGGTAAACACTGATTACGATGAACTAGAATAAGACAAAAGAATAAAACAATAAACTAGAATATGGTGAAGAACTGTAACTATGCTAAGTGATTGAAATACTAAATAGATATGTGATCAGCTTGGGTGAACATTGTCTACTTTAACGTTGGATAAACATTGTCTAAGTTAAACATTGAACATTGTCTAGAATTTGATCACATACCTAGCTAACACTTTCCCTTTTCCCCAACTAGTACAATGGATCCAACCATGACACGTTATGATACAAGATACTCAATGCCATATAAACAATAAACCTTGAACACAAAACATTGAACATTGAACATTGAAACATTGAACATTGAACATTAAAATATTGTCTAAGTTAAACATTGAACGTTGAACACGAAACATTGTCTAAGTTAAACATTGAGAACACAAGGAACAATGAACAATATATATAACATCCCATGACTGATCCATGTGTATACTAGTCCGTGTACCAATGTGTCAAGAGTCATGTATAATATTTTTAGATACTTGTATTATAGTAATTAACAAATAATAGAAACTATCAGAGAATGTACTCGCCTGTGGTCCAGAGCAATGAATGTTAAACTGTTCGAACTGGTATCACACAGACCTATATATGAAATATTGCATTAATACAAGGTTCTGAAAAGAAATTAAGTTAAACTAGTCAACATCTAGGTCAACAAGCTATTTCTAAGTCAAAACAGTCAAACTAGGTTAACTCTAAGTCAACTATGGTCAACTATCTATTTCTAGGTTGCATAAGTCTAACACAAAAATATTGGGTTCAAATACTAAAGTCTAGGTCATAAAGCTACAACTTAGGATACTAGGATAGCGTATCTCCGGATACGTAAATCAATACGTAAAATATTATATATAAATATCAAACAAGTACTAATTACATAAAATCCTAATTACAAATATTTAAAGTAGATGCCTTGGTTTTGAACCAAGTTAGTATCACAACACTAAACCATAAACTTGCTACCCACACCCAATACCTTGGGCATCCCCAATTACCTTGGTACTTACCTTGGTAACTCAAGGTAATACCCAATACCTTGCTTATACTAACTACCCGTAATTATAATATATGCTACACTAATTATTATACATATAGCATACTAAAATACAAATAGCAATTAGGAACATATTTACATATATATTAATTACCATATATATATATATATATATATATATATATATATATATATATATATATATATATATATATATATATATATACACAAGCTCCTCTACATACATATATATGTACATAATATCTACATAGTAATATACACCTATATACATAGTAACATATTTATAACAACATACATATGTATACGTACATATAAACATATATACAATATACATCATATATTATATGATTATAAATATAATCACATATAAATATCTATTTAACATATACATATCTAAACATACTACCATATATAAATATATATACCTGTATAAGAATAGTTACATACAATATATACACATATAGTATATACATAGATACATATATCTAAGACACAATATTACATAAATATATATACACAATTATATATATATATATATACTTCTTCATGAAATAAGAACACAAGAGAATAAGATATACAATTAAATTGCACACACATGGAACGTATCATCCCGTATCCCAATAGATCTAGGATATGCATGCGACACGAGTCCACCACACATCCAAACGTACCCCGAAGGACATGAACAAGTCATATATATTATTTATAAATAATACGAAGAGTCAAATACAATTTTACGTATCCGTGTCAAAATATGACATGCTCAAAATCTCGTGTCGGAGAAAAACCTCCAAATCAACACGTATTACCAAATTGTTGGGATACGACCTACACGTACCCAATTATAGATACGTCATTAGCCCCAAACACATAAGAACATGCCAAAATAATCTATAGGACTAATTGACACACACAACAAATGTCAATCTCGAAATTTCTCCAAAATTAACATTAAATACCATAACTTTCTCAATAGGCCTCCTATGAACACAAAACCAAATCCTATGGGTAGCCTATGCATATGGGTTGATTTATCATGGTTAAATCTTAGATTTAGAACCTAAATTAAGAGAAAAAACTGAATTATACCTATTGGAAGATGGATTTCCAATGAAATCTCTAAAATTGGTGAAATTGGCCTTCAACTTGTAGATCCTTGCTCCTCTTTGTAGATCTATATTTTCTCCTTGTAGATCCTTACTCTATTAGCCTCTAATGATTATTTGGAAAGTAATTGGATGAAAATTTGGTAAAAAAATTGATAAAATTTGGTTGAGACAAATTATAGATCTAGATTTGGAATAAAAAAATGAAGAGAGAGAAAGTTTTTATCCCCTTTATATAGGCCTCACTTGCCCCCTTCCTCAAGCTACTATGTAAAGTCTAAAATATTCCTTGGGGCCTCTCATGAAAAAATTAATTAAGGAGGGAATCTTCTAGTCTAATGATTTTAACATAATTAATCATCCTCCTAATAATTGGGCTTCTAAATATTGGGCTCAATTCTAACTAGAATTAAATGTTGGTCCATGAGTCTAAACTAAACTAGTTAGGTCCACTAACACAAGTCCAAACATAAATCTAACATGCTAACCATAAATAAATAATACAATAAATAAATATTTAATATGCATAATATTTAATTAATTACTAAAAGACTAAAATACTCTTTCCTAGAAAATGTGGTAGTGACAAATCTACCCCTCCTTAGAAGAATTTTGTCCTCGAAATTAAAACTCCCACCCCTCTTCTTGGGCCAGTCATATCCTATTCATACAAATTTTACTATGGTTAAACCCCATCAATCACAGTCTAAAATAGTACATATCCTATAACATATAATTTTACCATATTACTGAAAGAGAAATCATACCTGGATATAGTCTCTTAACTATCATGAAATTCAGTCTCTGTCCTGCTGAGTGTCTCCCTCTACTGGTACTGGATAAACTTTTATGCCACCTGTGACCTATTCCATCACACACTATTAATCATCAATCTTATCAAGATATTTTTTAATACTGAGGGTTACCAAATACTCATGATATACTATAATTCTAGGTCATAGACATACTTCACTCACTGACACTTGCTACTTAGGAAAAATACTACTTCCTTTATCCGTTTCAGTTCTTATAATCACCAAAATTCCTCAACCATTCTCTTGCAAGAAACACTTGTATACCTTTTCAATCATGTGTTTTATTAGCACACCCTCGTCCAACTTTAATACTCCAAATAGGATGCCTTACATAAATCTTGTTACTGTCTACACAAGGCACCAGTTCTCATATGCATTTTAGATGACCTCCTCATACCAGTTTACTCGTGTCTTTCCTCTATAACATTATACTAGTTACTAAAATGCATGTGCCTAAACTTTCATAGTACTTGAGGTACTCCGGCTCTTGTTACTAGGGTATCTCTTTCTATCTGATACTTGGTGCAACTCATCCTCTAACATTTGTTAATCATCTTAAGCTTCTCATCTGTATATTAGTATCATAATATATACACAATTACCTTCTAGTCATTACAACACCATGATATCTTACTGGTATCCTTATATCCCTCGGACTATTCTCTGATACATACGATCTCTATAATCAAATTTAGCAAGGTACTATACTTACTTACTTCATATATATATATTGTCTTCCTCCTCTACTGCTTGGATCACTTGTACTATTACTCCCAAATATTTTTTTTCTATCCATATTAACTAATATACCAATCTAATATCATCACACAAGGTACTTACTGTTACTAGCACATTACTCAACTAATCCCTGATATAGAAATACTAACACTCTTGATATAGTAACACTAGCTTTCAAACTACACAATATATACCCTTAATATTCTAGGACACTAGCTTCCTTATTAGATCACCTCATCACACTCACTAGAACTCATGATTACTTGCACTAGTTATTAATTTCTATAATTCACATATTTTACTTCACTCTCAAAGCATACATATGGTTCCATATATCTATTAATGTATACGTATTTCTCCTCAAACCCTTTTACAGATGGATACACAAATCAATGATACATATCTTCCATGATCAATCTTGATATTTCTCAACCCATGACATAATGTTAACACTCCAGCTTCCACTTTCTAATACTCATGAACTCACACTGACACTCATCACCTACTATGCATCCTGCACATAATTTCTAGATACTCTTCCACCTATCGCTTCCAACACGTCACTAACCTCCATCTCAGGTGATATACCCATCACTAGTCATATACTGGTATACTCCTATCTACTTACATCAACCTGTAACATAAGTCCTACTACTTTAGCACAATGTATTCTTATTCCCTCACACTCTCTTGTACCCCTATGGGTACCCTTCTACTATGGCTCACTCACTAATATCCTTTATGCATATATATTTTTTTACTCTTGACACACCCAAATATCAACCACCAAATTGAATATCATGCTCCATTGATTTCTAACATAATTTTCTTGATACTTAAATATTTACATGGCTCACCCAACTACATGAATTCATGATTATCCAGAACTGGCATGCTGATACTGATACTAACTCATGGAACCACCACTGATACTCTCTACTCTCCTCTCTACCATTAGTACCCATACTATCTATAATGACATCTATCATAGAAATATTGCTACAAAGTACTACGCTATGGGTTATCCCTAGATTTATGCCTATTGCTCACATGCCTAACCAAGAACCACTTACAGACTCACAAGTCACACTCTCAATAGTTAATACTGATACTCAAGACACAGACCTAATAAAATTCACTAATTATCATACTAACAAGGACTCTAATGGAAAGAAGCTCTATAAGGAATTGTGTCACGCCCCAGTCCCAAAATACGTAGGACTAGGAATACGTAACACGCCAGCCGTATGTATACGAACTCCAATATATGGAAACCATATACACACGTACGCTGTACATGAATATCCAATCCACAGTGGTAAATATATGTCACAACAAGTCACACGCAGTTCTATATCTCATCCACAGCACAAATGATAGAATAAAGGAAATCAATAACTGAATATCAAAGAAGTAGTCTCAAATAGTAATCTCAAAGTGCAATAGTCGGGTGGAGACAAATCCACTGCAAATCGACTATAATAAACTACTAAAGAGAGAAGAGAATAAACTCTAATATAAGAATAAATGTCTAGAAAAGAATAGCAACTAAAATCTCTAAACAGCTGCAATGAATCACATATAATCAGAAGGTAAGATCTCCTCAGGCTGATAGGTAGCATCAGGTCCAGGTCCATACTCCTGCGGGTACTCCTGCTCACTTATATCTGGAAGGGACCAGGTCCTCAGAGGGATGTAACAAGATACAAAAAGCACATGCCAATAAGGTACTGAAAATAAACATCCATTAGGGTCGCCTAACCATCTAAGTGAATGCAGTTAAGAACACCTTTTCCCACAAGTGAGCTATCTGGCTGAAAAATTGGGATTTGGCATGGTTCTCTATTGGAGATCCAGGGGCCTACAAAGGCACGACGACTTTCGAACGTCGGAGGCCCGCCTGATAATAATATAATATATAGTGGTCATCACCACCCGTATCTCCGGCGGAGAATCCGGGCGCACAATAGATAAAAGTGCAAAGGAGCTCAAATGCGGTACTTGTTGTTCTCCCCACCCAATGCTCTAAGCATGTCATGTCCATGACACGATAAACCTCTAATAACCGCCAGGTCTACTAGCATGCAAAGTTTCTATTGGCAGTTATCCCTATCCGTCGTACGACCTATACGTACCGGGGGCCAGCCGAGTACGCAAGTCCGTGTCCTACATGTGACTCACACTCGTGTAAGAATAGTGTCATGGCCAATGAAACATAAATGCCTCATGAAAATGGGGTAGCCTCATAAAGTAGGTCCAATGCATATACATAAATAAAAATATAGTACGACGACACCGTCGTTGCACCCAAGTTTCCTTGGACGCGCAGTTTATATAGCAGTTAAAATAAATGAACTAAATAAACAAAAAATAAACATGCATGCCTCATATGGAATGTAAAAATAGTACAATGGCAAGGTATACTTGCCTGGCAAGAAATCTGTAAAGTGTACGCGCCCAAATGTCAAGGACACTGAACCTGGAACTAAGGACTCCGAACAAACGTCTCCGGATGCTGAAATAAACATCACCAACGTTTTCAGAATGAGCAAAATAGCTAAAAAGCACATCCCTTTCGTCCAATTTGGACACAGGAGCAAAACGGTAATTTCGGGTAAAAGTGGGTCCACGTGTGGCCCACTTTGCACCGAAAAGTGTGCCAAGGGTAACAGTCTCTAAATGGGATAAACTATAGGTCAAATAACTCTAGATGTCAATACGAACCCACGGTATGTCCAAATGTGGATTCCGATGAGCCGAACAAAATTTGGTCCAAAAAGTCAACTGTGGGGCCCGCCAATTGGCGATTTGGTCAACCGTCTCAGAATCACGTGAAATTTGGGTCACAGGACCAGCGCGTTACCACGAGTCCAGTGGCACAAGTTTTGTCGCAATCTGACAAGCGTGCAGAAAATACGTGCCAGTTCCATAAAAGTTGCGACATGAAATGTGTCCGCGGATACGGCCTGATTTTGGCGCGTACAAGCGTCCGAATCAGTCTCCACAAATTTTCACGTGTCCGGTTATGCTGCGTGCACCATTGGGTACACTTGGCACACGGCGGGGCGGTCCCGTTTGGCGGGGCGCGCTCCGTTTTCCAACTTTTGGAAAACCGGAAAAAGTGGGTGTGCACAGTTTTGTGACGAATATAACTATGTCCACAGCGACTAATAGCACAGGGTTATTTAACAGAAATTAAACTAGGTCAGGTATTCTACAGGTATCAAAAAGAATCACCGAGTTCGGATCTCTGTGGTGGGAGATACGAACTCGGCAATACGGGTGGTCATTCTGGAATTCTGCGATTCCAGAATTCTGTCTGTCCGTCCATTTTGGACGCTGTTTTACACCTAGGGGAACACATTTTCCGAGGTTGGCTATAAAACGAATATTGGAGAGGGTTAAGGGATGATCATACCTACAAAAACGGAACAGCGTTTGGTCCAGCGAGTCGACGGAAAATCGCGCCGGAGCGAAGGTGCCTCGAGTGGGAAACTGCAGGATGCGAGGTCGGCGTCGACGGGATGGTTGGATGGCTTGGCGGGGCTTCTCTGGCTGCGGTGACGGCTCTAGATGGGAAGGGGAAGTCTGGGAATTTAGGTTAGAATTTTTGGGAGAGAAATATATATATATATATATATATATATATATACATATATATATATATATACATATATATATATATATATACATATATATATATATATATTATAATATAATATAAGAAGAGAGAGGGGGAAGGCGGGTTGGAAGGATCGGTTCTGCTAAAGTAATTAAGTGCGGCTAAGGGGTTCCGCTGAAGGCTCTGCTTGTATGGGGTGGGTCTAATGGGCGGAAGGGTCTGCAGCAAGCTCTGCAGAGGTTTTAAGTAACTAAGTTGTAGTAGCTTATTAGTATTAATATTGTTATTATTATTATTATTATTATAGTTATTAGTTAATTATTTAATTCTTTTCTTTTCTTTTCCTTTCTTACTTTAAATATATATATATACATATATATATTTGTATATATATATATATATATATATATATATATATATATATATATATTTATATATATATTCACACATAAGAAAATTTATAGATTAGGGTATTGCACATCGTTAGGCTAGCAACTGCTCAAGGGGTCTCCTACATGGAATAAATTCCAAAAAATTCCTGATAGTCCCATAAGTCATCTAAGTGCCCGAACACCTAACATAAAAATTATTAAAAATCTATTTCTCCTATTTAGACCTAATCACTACAATTTAATTAATAATTAGTAAATAAATGGGTACATATAATTTTTTAGGAAGGAGGTTTTACATTCTACCCAACTTGTAAAAATTTTGTCCTCGAAATTAAAATTAAGCCACGATAGAATGCAAGGATGGTATAAGATATAAATTAACAATGTAAATTCATACCTTGGTCTGCGAATAGGTTCGGAAAACGCTTGTGCATGTCGTCCTCGCGCTCCCAAGTTGATTCTCCTGGCGCGCCATGCCTCCATGCTACGCGAACCAAGGGAATAGACTGGTTCCTCAATACCTTCTCTCGACGATCAAGGATTTCCACGGGTTGCTCTTGGTAAGACAAGCTCGGCCCAATGGTGATCTCTGAATGGTCGAGAACATGACTGCTGTCTGCCACATATCGCCTGAGCTGCGACACATGAAATACGTCATGTACTCCCTCCAGTGAAGGTGGTAGCGCAAGTCGATATGCCACCTCTCCAACTCTCTCGAGCACGTCAAATGGTCCAATATACCTTGGACTCAACTTGCCGCGCCCTCCGAATCGGATGGTGCCTCTGGTCGGTGATATCCTCAAGAAGACGTGATCGCCCTCTTTGAACTCCAAGGGACGACGATGAAGGTCTGCCCACTGCTTCTGCCTGTCTTGCGCTGCTCGCAAGTGTCCCTGAATCTTCTTGACTGTCTCTACGGTGTTGACCACCAACTCGGGTCCCAGAATCTGACGTTCTCCCACGTCACTCCAACACACAGGAGACCTACATTTTCTTCCATACAATGCTTCAAACGGAGCCATCTGAATACTCGCTTGATAGCTGTTGTTGTAAGAAAACTCTACAAGATGTAGGTGGTCCTCCCATGATCCTCCGAAGTCTAACATGCAAGCCCTCAACATATCTTCCAAGGTCTGAATAGTGCGCTCTGACTGCCCATCTGTCTGCGGGTGGTAAGATGTACTGAACTTCAGACGAGTACCAAGACTTTCTTGCATACTCCTCCAAAAGTGCGATGTGAAGCGCGAATCTCTGTCCGATACAATGCTGACTGGTATGCTGTGCAATCTCACGATCTGCCTCATATATAAGTCAGCTAAAGCTTCTGTCGACTGACCCACTCTAAAAGATATAAAATGGGCTGACTTGGTGAGTCGGTCCACTATTACCCACACTGCATCTCTCCCACTTGAACTCTTGGGAAAACCCGTGACGAAGTCCATAGTGATGTGCTCCCACTTCCACTCTGGAATCGAAAGTGGTTGCAATAATCCTGTTGTCCTCTGGTGCTCCGCCTTCACTTGTTGACATACCAGACATTTAGCTACAAAGTGAGCTATCTCTCTCTTCATCCCATGCCACCAAAAATGCTGTCGTAAGTCGCGATACATCTTGGTGCCTCCAGGGTGAATAGAATAGATCGAACTATGAGCCTCTGTCATCAGCTCCTGTCGAATCTCTCCATTTGGAACATAAAGACGATCACCACATCGTAATGTTCCATCCTCATGAATGCGCAATTCGGTCTGCTCTCCGGCCTCTGTCCTTTCCTTTAGTCTCCGAAATCTGGCATCTGTAGGCAAAGCTGCCTTAATCCTCTCTACCAATGATGATTGAACTTGTAAGTTGGCTAGTGTCCCATCTGTTCCGGGTAGTATCACTTCAATGCCAAGCTCTTGTAAGTCCTCCAATAGTTCCCTCTGTGCTGTCAAGAAGTAAGCTGCTGGCTTCCGGCTTAACGCGTTTGCTACCACGTTAGCCTTGCCTGGATGATAATGTAGCTCTATCTCGAAATCTTTCATCAACTCGAGCCATCGACATTGTCTCATATTTAACTCCTTCTGCGTGAAGACGTACTTGAGGCTTTTGTGGTCTGTATAGATTTCCACTCGTTCTCCATATAAGTAATGTCTCCATAGCTTCAGGGCAAATACAACGGCTGCAAGTTCCAAGTCATGAGTCGGATAATTCTTCTCATGTACTCGTAACTGCCTAGATGCATATGCAATCACCTTGCCATGCTGCATCAATACGCATCCTAAGCCTTTTCCTGATGCGTCACTGTAGATCACATATCCTTCTGATCCTGACGGAATCGTCAATACTGGTGCTGTAGTCAGTCGCTTCTTCAACTCTTCAAAGGCCGCTTGACACTCGTCAGTCCATATAAATTCTTGATCCTTACAAGTCAGACGAGTCATAGGTGCCACTATTCTTGAGAAGTTTTCCACGAACCGTCGGTAATATCCCGCAAGTCTAAGGAAACTCCTCACCTCTGCTGCTGATTTAGGAACAGGCCATGTCTCAACTGCTGAGATCTTCTCTGGGTCAACAGAAATACCATCTCCTGTAACAACATGTCCAAGAAATGAAACTTTGTCCAAGAAGAACTCATATTTGCTGAGTTTAGCATATAACTGCTCTCTCCTCAAAGTCTCTAGAACAATCCGCAGGTGCTCCTCGTGGCTCTTCGAATAGACAAGTATATCGTCTATGAAGACGACCATGAACTGGTCCAAGTACTGGTGGAAGACTCGATTCATCAAGTCCATGAAGATCGCTGGAGCATTGGTCAATCCAAATGGCATGACCAAAAACTCGTAGTGTCCATATCTTGTTCTGAATGCGGTCTTCGGAATGTCCTGCTTCCGTACCTTCACTTGGTGATAACCCGATCTCAGATCTATCTTCGAGAATACCTTAGCTCCACTGAGTTGATCAAACAGGTCATCAATGCGTGGCAATGGATATTTTTTCTTCACTATCACTGCATTCAAGGCTCTGTAGTCAATGCACATACGCACTGACCCATCCTTCTTGGGTACAAACAACACTGGTGCTCCCCAGGGTGATGCACTCGGTCGGATAAAACCTTTCTCCTCTAGCTCTTTTAACTGTGCCTTCAGCTCGTCCATCTCCTTCTTCGCCAGTCTGTAAACATGCGATGCTATAGGTGCTGCTCCGGGTGCTAGTTCAATTAAAAACTCTACGTCTCTGTCTGGAGGTAGTCCTGGCAAATCCTGTGGAAAGACGTCTAGAAATTCTGAAATAATAGGGTGATAGACAACATCGTCCATTGCGACCTGCATACCATCAAGGATTTCTGTGGATCCTCGGGCAAACTCAAGTTCAGGCTGGCCTGGTACCTTAAAAAGAATGCTTCCTCCAAAGCAATCGAAGAAAGCGTGGTTCTTGCTCAGCCAGTCCATTCCAAGCACAATATCAAAAGACGGCATAGGAAGGACTAAGAGTTGGGCATTCATCTCCCTGCCACGAATCACTATAGGACCCGTTCTACAAACTCGACTAACTGGTACAACTCCTCCTTCGGTAAGTATTCTAACACAACTAGATAATGGTGTAGAAGCAATGTTGTGTTTGGCAATAAAACTAGATGATATGAATGAGTGGGTGGCTCCCGTATCAAATAATGTCACCGCAGGAAAAGTAAAAGCAAGGGTAATACCTGCTATGACATCCACCTCATGATCCATGTCATCTACCTCCAATGCAAAAGCTCGCCCATTCCGCTGTGGCTGTCCATGTCCGGTCCTCATATACTGCTCCTCCTGAGTGGGTAGAGGTGGTCCTCTCTGAAATCCTCCTGCTGCTGGGGGTCGAGGTGCTCCCGGGCCGGTCATCTGCTGGGCTGGCTTTGGTGCTGGAAGCGCTAGTCTCTGAACTGGTGGTGGGAGTGTCGATGTCTGCATTGGGCAGTCTCTCGCCATGTGTTGTCCGGAGCCACATCTCATACACTGACCCAAGCGAGTCCGACAATCCCTCGAAATATGTCCGTTCCTCCCACAATAATTGTAATAGGGCTTTCCCATATTCTGGTACGGTGCTGCTCGGTGTTGCTGATGCTGTTGTGCTAAAGGACGTCTGATAGGTCCTCCCTGTTGTGTCCTGGCTGGTCCCTGTTGTATCCTTGTTGTTCCTTGTTGTGTCCTCAGCTGACCTTCTCTTCCTCTGCTAATGGTTTCCTGAAATCTGGCCTTTGTCAGTAGTTCAGCATAAGAGACTCGGGACTGCGAGCTTGTATAATGTTGAAGCTCCTGGGTCAGTCCTCGATGAAATCTCTTAGCTTTAGCCAAGTTATTTGGTATCAATGCAGCGCCATATTTGCTGAGTCGACTAAACTCGGCATCATACTCGTCCACGGTCCGGTTCCCCTGCTCTAAGTGAAGAAACTGATCATACAAGGTGTCCCTGACAGTGTCCGGGAAGTACTTTCCCTCAAAGTACTCCAAGAACTGCTCCCAAGTCTGGTAAGTATCCAACTGGCGCTCCATGGATTCCCACCAGTGATGAGCATTACCATCCAGAAGCATCCGTACACCCGTCATCCATAGGTCCGTAGGTAACTGCGATGCCTCCAGTAGCTTCTGTGTGTGAGTGATCCAGCTGGTAGTCTCCTCCGGGCTCTCAGTGCCCTGGTACTGCCTTGCACCCATCTGACAAAATCCTTTACTGATCCAACCCTAGCTCGAGGTACTGGAGCTAGTGCTTGGGCTGGTACAGTAGCATGTGCAGCCATCCTCTCCAGTGCTGCCAAAAATTCTTGCCTCTGCTCGACTGCCTGCTGCCTCTGCTCGGCTGCCTGCTGCCTCTGTTCCTGTATCATCATCTGAAAGAATTAGAACATCTGCGCTTGGCCATCTTGCGGTACTTGGGCAGGTGGAAGGTTCCCAATAGGTGAAGCGGGAAGATCAGATGGAACTGGGGTGTGAGTCTGTCCATCTGGCCCCGGAAGCCTAGGAATCGTTGGGGTCCCTCCTTGAGTCTGACCATTGACTCCAGAAGTTGCGTCGCCATCGGCGGCAGTACATCCATTCTGCAAATCCATCTCTCTGCAGTTGATGTACGAAACGATTAGAAAAAGTACAGGAATCAAACAGGATGCAAGTATTAAATAGGAAGGATGAATTTCAATCAAGCGTGGATGAGATCCTTATACTCTATTCCTATACGCAGGCTTGTTCGGTACAGTTACGTAACCGAGACAATATATTCTTGACCTGCATGGGCCACCACAAAAATATGTCACGCCCCAGTCCCAAAATACGTAGGACTAGGAATACGTAACACGTCAGCCGTATGTATACGAACTCCAATATATGGAAACCATATACACACGTACGCTGTACATGAATATCCAATCCACAGTGGTAAATATATGTCACAACAAGTCACACGCAGTTCTATATCTCATCCACAGCACAAATGATAGAATAAAGAAAATCAATAACTGAATATCAAAGAAGTAGTCTCAAATAGTAATCTCAAAGTGCAATAGTCGGGTGGAGACAAATCCACTGCAAATCGACTATAATAAACTATTAAAGAGAGAAGAGAATAAACTCTAATATAAGAATAAATGTCTAGAAAAGAATAGCAACTAAAATCTCTAAATAGCTGCAATGAATCACATATAATCAGAAGGTAAGATCTCCTCAGGCTGATAGGTAGAATCAGGTCCAGGTCCATACTCCTGCGGGTACTCCTGCTCACCTATATCTGGAAGGGACCAGGTCCTCAGAGGGACGTAACAAGATACAAAAAGCACATGCCAATAAGGTACTGAAAATAAACATCCATTGGGGTCGCCTAACCATCTAAGTGAATGCAGTTAAGAACACATTTCCCCACAAGTGAGCTATCTGGCTGAAAAACTGGAATTTGGCATGGTTCTCTATTGGAGATCCAGGGGCCTACAAAGGCACGACGACTTTCGAACGTCGGAGGCCCGCCTGATAATAATTTAATATATAGTGGTCATCACCACCCGTATCTTCGGCGGAGAATCCGGGCGCACAATAGATAAAAGTGCAAAGGAGCTCAAATGCGGTACTTGTTGTTCTCCTCACCCAATGCTCTAAGCATGTCATGTCCATGACACGATAAACCTCTAATAACCGCCAGGTCTACTAGCATGCAAAGTTTCTATTGGCAGTTATCCCTATCCGTCGCACGACCTATACGTACCGGGGGCCAGCCGAGTACGCAAGTCCGTGTCCTACATGTGACTCACACTCGTGTAAGAATAGTGTCATGGCCAATGAAACATAAATGCCTCATAAAAATGGGGTAGCCTCATAAAGTAGGTCCAATGCATATACATAAATAAAAACATAGTACGACGACACCGTCGTTGCACCCAAGTTTCCTTGGACGCACAGTTTATATAGCAGTTAAAATAAATAAACTAAATAAACAGAAAATAAACATGCATGCCTCATATGGAATGTAAAAACAGTACAATGGCAAGGTATACTTGCCTGACAAGAAATCTGTAAAGTGTACGCGCCCAAATGTCAAGGACACTGAACCTGGAACTAAGGACTCCGAACAAACGTCTCCGGATGCTGAAATAAAAATCACTAACATTTCCGGAATGAGCAAAATAGCTAAAAAGCACATCCCTTTCGTCCAATTTGGACACAGGGGCAAAACGGTAATTTCGGGTAAAAGTGGGTCCACGTGTGGCCCACTTTGCACCGAAAAACGTGCCAAAGGTAACAGTCTCTAAATGGGACAAACTATAGGTCAAATAATTCTAGATGTCAATACGAACCCAACGGTATATCCAAATGTGGATTCCGATGAGCCGAACAAAATTTGGTCCAAAAAGTCAACTGTGGGGCCCGCCAATTGGCGATTTGGTCAACCGTCTCAGAATCGCGTGAAATTTGGGTCACAGGACCAGCGCGTTACCACGAGTCCAGTGGCACAAGTTTTGTCGCAATCTGACAAGCGTGCACAAAATACGTGCGAGTTCCACAAAAGTTGCGACATAAAATGTGTCCGCGGATACGGCCTGATTTCGGCGCGTACACGCGTCCGAATCAGTCCCCACGAATTTTCACGTGTCCGGTTATGCTGCGTGCACCATTGGGTACACTTGGCACACGGCGGGGCGGTCCCGTTTGGCGGGACGCGCTCCGTTTTCTAACTTTTGGAAAACCGGAAAAAGTGGGTGTGCACAGTTTTGTGACGAATATAACTATGTCCACAGCGACTAATAGCACAGGGTTATTTAACAGAAATTAAACTAGGTCAGGTATTCAACAGGTATCAAAAAGAATCACCGAGTTCGGATCTCTGTGGTGGGAGATACGAACTCGGCAATACGGGTGGTCATTCTGGAATTCTGCGATTCCAGAATTCTGTCTGTCCGTCCATTTTGGACGCTGTTTTACACCTAGGGGCACACGTTTTCCGAGGTTGGCTATAAAACGAATATTGGAGAGGGTTAAGGGATGATCATACCTACGAAAACGGAACAGCGTTTGGTCGAGCGAGTCGACGGGAAATCGCGTCGGAGCGAAGGTGCCTCGAGTGGGAAACTGCAGGATGCGAGGTCGGCGTCGACGGGATGGTTGGATGGCTTGGCGGGGCTTCTCTGGCTGCGGTGACGGCTCTAGATGGGAAGGGGAAGTCTGGAAATTTAGGTTAGGATTTTTGGGAGAGAAATATATATATATATATATATATATATATATATATATATATATATTATAATATAAGAAGAGAGAGGGGGAAGGCGGGTTGGAAGGATCGGTTCTGCTGAAGTAATTAAGTGCGGCTAAGGGGTTCCGCTGAAGGCTCTGCTTGTATGGGGCGGGTCTAATGGGCGGAAGGGTCTGCAGCAAGTTCTGCAGAGGTTTTAAGTAACTAAGTTGTAGTAGCTTATTAGTATTAATATTGTTATTATTATTATTATTATTATTATTATTATTATTATTATTATAGTTATTAGTTAATTATTTAATTCTTTTCTTTTCTTTTCCTTTCTTACTTTAAATATATATATATACATATATATATTTGTATATATATATATATATATATATATATATATATTTATATATATATTCACACATAAGAAAATTTATAGATTAGGGTATTGCACATCGTTAGGCTAGCAACTGCTCAAGGGGTCTCCTACATGGAATAAATTCCGAAAAATTCCTGATAGTCCCATAAGTCATCTAAGTGCCCGAACACCTAACATAAAAATTATTAAAAATCTATTTCTCCTATTTAGACCTAATTACTACAATTTAATTAATAATTAGTAAATAAATGGGTATATACGATTTTCTAGGAAGGGGGTTTTACAAATTGGACTAAAGAACTGAAGGTATCCCTACTGCTAAGCTAAAGAATGATGGAACAAAGTACTATAATAACATAAATGAATAAGTATTGAGATGATACTTTAAGAACCAATTTAAGATACAATCTGATAATCATACACGTCTATCCAAAATTATGACACTCAGAATCCTCGCCACGCCAGTAAGCATAGCTGCAATAAACGATAGATCCCATAACTTAGGTATGCACCTCTATAATCATGTCGTTTAGAATCCTCACTGTGAAAACTAGTATAGCTGCAAGAAATTCTAAATTTCATAACTAAGATATGTACATCCAAAGTCAGGTCCCTACGTTTTTGCTGCTCCAGCTAATATGGCTACGATAAACTCTATGTTCCATAACCAAAGCAGACGTTTTGCCTTTCTTACTATCCCCATATGTTATCAGATGAAACCATAATTTAGTCCGTAAAATTTTTCTTGATATAAAATCAAACTCAATAACTAACACCAAGAATTTAAATCAATCGAATTTAAATCAATCGAACACCAAGAATTTAAATCAATCGATCACCAAGAATCAAATTCAATAATCGATCACAAAGAATCAAATTCAACAACAATAAGTGAGAGTGAATGAAAACAAGGAAAAATATTTTGAATTGAAAATTATAATAAGATTCTCAAGGGTCATCCCGGAAATCTCTCAAGAAATTTGTGATTGAGTATCCTCTCATCCTAATATCTTATATCCTATATCCTATCGCAGGCTCGTAGTAGTACAACTAAGTCATCGCACTACCACGACATCGTATAACTTGCGAAGCCTGACCTACATGGGCCACCACTAAAAATGTGTCACGATCCGCACCCGGTATAGGAATGCAAGTCGGAAACAACGCCCAGCCTACGCCGCAGCATCGGCGGTAGAACGCTGTCTTGGTTAACTATACTATCTAAATATCTCACAATAATATAAAATCTGCCAATAATATCTCACACAAAACTCAATCATAATTCTAGAAGCACGAGAAGATATCAAAAAAGTCTAACATAACTATCCATCCAATATATATAATAACAACAATAGAAACAATAATCAATAACTCAAATAGAAGCCAAAAACAAATCCGGTACCAAAAATGCCAAAGAGAACTAACTATGCTACCTAGTGAATCCGGCTAAAACTCCCGTTAGTCACTCCAGAACTAGTGGGTCCAAGTCTGTACCATCTATAAGTCGAAGTCCAAAGTATGTCGGACACCAATCTCTCGAATCCTCTAAAAAATATTTTATAGTCAGGAATGGAGCGAAGTACAACCCAATAGCAGTTCCAATTAATTGATAATAACTATAAACAAAAATAGTGAATATAATACAAGACGATAAACAATGAACAATATCAACTATAGTAGATGAACAGGTAAACAATGAACAATATGGTAAACACTGATTACGATGAACTAGAATAAGACAATAGAATGAAACAATAAACTAGAATGTGGTGAAGAACTGTAACTATGCTAAGTGATTGAAATACTAGATAGATATGTGATCGGCTTGAGTGAACATTGTCTACTTTAACGTTGGATAAACATTGTCTAAGTTAAACATTGAACATTGTCTAGAATTTGATCACATACCTAGCTAACACTTCCCCTTTCCCCCAACTAGTACAATGGATCCAACCATGACACGTTGTGATACAAGATACTCAATGTCATGTAAACAATAAACCTTGAACACGAAATATTGAACATTGAACATTGAAACATTGAACATTGAACATTAAAATATTGTCTAAGTTAAACATTGAACGTTGAACACGAAATATTGTCTAAGTTAAACATTGAGAACACAAGAAACAATGAACAATATATATAACATCCCATGACTGATCCATGTGTATACTAGTCCGTGTACCAATGTGTCAAGAGTCATGTATAATATTTCTACATACTTGTATTATAGTAATTAACAAATAATGAAAACTATCAGAGAATATACTCGCCTGTGGTCCAGAGCAATGAATGTTAAACTGTCCGAACTGGTGTCACACAGACCTATATATGGAATATTGCATTAATACAAGGTTCTGGAAAAAAATTAAGTTAAACTAGTCAACATCTAGGTCAACAAGTCATTTCTAAGTCAAAACAGTCAAACTAGGTCAACTCTAAGTCAACTATGGTCAACTATAGTCAAACTATGGTCAACTATCTATTTTTAGTTTGCATAAGTCTAACACAAAGATATTGGGTTCAAATACTAAAGTCTAGGTCATAAAGCTACAACTTAGGATACTAGGATACCGTATCTCTGGATATGTAAATCAATAGGTAAAATATTACATATAAATATCAAACAAGTATTAATTGCATAAAATCCTAATTACAAACATTTAAACTAGATGCCTTGGTTTTGAACCAACTTAGTATCACAACACTAAACCATAAACTTGCTACCCACACCCAATACCTTGGGCATCCTCAATTACCTTGGTACTTACCTTGGTAACTCAAGGTAATATCCAATACCTTGCTTATACTAACTACCCGTAATTATAATATATGCTACACTAATTATTATACATATAGCATACTAAAATATAAATAGCAATTAGGAACATATTTACACACACACACACACACACACACACACACACACACATATATATATATATATATATATATATATATATATATATATATATATATATATATATATATATATATATATATATATATATAAAATACATAAATTAATACATACATTCTATAACTACTAATATATATATATATATATATATATATATATATATACAAGCTCCTCCACATACATGTATATGTACATAATATCTACATAGTAATATACACCTATATATATAGTAACATATTTATAACAACATACATACATATACGTACATATAAACATATATACAATATACATCATATATTATATGATTATAAATATAACCACATATAAATATCTATTTAACATATACATATCTACATATACTACCATATATAAATATATATACCTATATAAGAATAGTTACATACAATATATACACATATAGTATATACATAGATACATAGATCTAAGACACAACATTACATAAATTTATATACACAATATTATATATATATATATATATATATATATATATATATATATATATATATATATATACTTCTCCATGAAATAAGAACACAAAGAGAATTAGATCTACAATTAAATTGCACACACATGAAATGTATCACCCCGTATTCCACTAGATCTAGGATAAGCATGCGACACGAGTCCATCACACATCCAAACGTACCCCGAAGGACACAAATAAGTCATATATATTATTTATGAACAATACGAAGAGTCAAATATAATTCTACGTGTCCGTGTCAAAATATGACATGCTCAAAGTCCCGTGTCGGAGAAAACCCCCCAAATCAAGACGTATTACCAAATTGTCGGAATACGACTTACACGTACCCAATTGTGGATAGGACACTAGCCCCAAACACACAAGAACATGCCAAAATGATCTATAGGACCAATTGACACACACAACAAATGTCAATATCGGAATTTTTCCAAAATTAACACAAAAATACCATAACTTTCTCAATAGGCCTCCTATGAACACAAAACCAAATCCTATAGGTAGCTTATGCATATGGGTTGATTTTGTCATGACCCGATTCTGTGGAATCGTTGGGGCGTCCCCCGAATCGTGACCGCCGTGCAGGCCTGGGGTTGCGTCTGCACAAGACTAGAGTATTTGCATAACGAGCAAATATTCAGAGTACACAGATAAATTGAAACACAGATTTGAAACATGAAAAAGTTCTATTTATTGATAATGAACATCTATTACAAACTCTTGAACGAGTCAGCTAATTTATAGCACGAGCTTACAAAAGTGTTGATACAAAATGAGATAGCAGTCCTATACATTACATCCCTTTACTAAATATTAAAATGATAAAGACCTCCGGGCTGGAGGACGGCTTTGCCACGGAGCTGCATTGTGTATAGAGTTGCAAGCTCCTGCTTCAAAATGCTTCAAGGATAGCGCGATCTGAACACGCCTACAGCTGGACTGGATTGGGAAGACGACTTTGGCTCCTCGCTCGGTTCTCCTTAGTGTGGAGAACCTGTTTCAACGAGGGTCAGTATGTCAAAATATACTGGTGAATGCAAGCTAACCCAACTATACCAATCAACACGTTATTTATATGAAGCATGAATATTATTTATGGTTTTCTATCTTGCCTTAGTTCATTTACAAGTAAGCAGCATATAGAATTTACTGAAATGAACTTATCACCGTTCTGTAATTTTTACCTGTCCGTCTGAACCACTTGCACAATACTTACCATGCCTTCCCTGCCACAAAGACACAAGTTAGTTTGCAACAGGTTTAAATATACACGGGGATCACTGGCTTGATGTCATAATAGACTAGTCCAGGACAAGGATAGCATGCAACGAGAGTACACGATGCGCTGTAAGCCATCCTGTCCCATACACGATGACTATACACGAGTTCCGCCCGGATCGGATCGGTGCCAGTCCCCTAGTGACCGTCCGCAGAACCAATACCTTGTGCACAAGTTGTCCATGATCGAACACGTTTATCAAGTTAACAATTTATGCAATTGAGGCAACACGAGTACACGACAAGCAGTATTGCATGATTCATTTTGCATAGCCTCCCTGAATAATTATTCGCATAGCATGGCATGTTCTATACATAGCACAATTTATAGAAGAAGATACATTCTAACTAAGATTGAAGCATATGATGAACATTTGAAACGAACTAGCATACAATACGATAACCGTTCACAAGTTTAGTTGACAAGCATAATAGTCCAAGTCTATTCCCATTTTATCTTAGCATATTTTAGTTATTATTTGGTATCGCTTGATCGGGACAACAAGAATACAAGATTTTTAGGTGTGAAGATTTGGAAGCAGGGCTAGCTAATCGGGATGGTAGCCACTCACTTAGTTGGTTGGAAGGGAGAAGGAAAGAGGTGCTTCAAGACTCTGCTCGTAAGCCACCTACTACTCGTTCACCTGCATCAACGAACAGCTTGATTAATACCTCTTTCACTCTTTCCAATCTTGGAATTGAAGTGAAATTCAATGAACGAAAATAATGAAATCTATCAAAACCGTTCAAGAAAATAAGCAAATCCAAAAACTAACTCAAAGTACGAAAGCAACAAGCGACATCAAAATCCGAGGCAACAAAGATAACAGCAAAGAGGTCCCTCCTAACTCTGCCGCTAAGTCAATCCCGGGGGCACGGTCCACTGAATATGGGAATTGATTCCGAAAAAATAAATCCATAACGAGGATGAGTTCTTGTTTCAATCTATCCCGATCGAACGATACCATCTTATGTTTCTTAGTCGCGCTCCTCGAATAGAAGGAACATGGCGCCACATCCTACCCAACTAATTGGAAGTTTCGTCCCGAAACTTAGGAATATAACCAACTGTTAGGGATTATTTTGTTGAGGGCGGCGATCAGGAAGGTTCGGATAGGAATTAATGGCATGGCCTGATCGTCCACAAGCTAGGCATAACCCAAGTCTCAAGCGATAATTGTTGGCTGTGTGCCCACGCTTTTTGCAAAAATTACACGATGGCCCTGGGTTTCCTCTTCGGCGCCCGACGTTGTCTGGTCGCTTTGCAGCTGTGTTTTCTTTCTCGTCGCTATGTCATTTGTGATTATAGGTATGTACAGCGTCGGTAGAAACGTGAGGATATTGCGGTTCAAGGGATAGGGCGTGATTCATGACTTCACGCATTATCCCGTACTGATGAACGACCACGTGCACATGGATGGCAGGACGTAAACCGCCTTCAAACCTTCTGGCTCTACTCGCTGCATCAGGTAAATATGCGCTAGCGAATTTGGAGAGTCGGTTGAATTCGACGGAATACTGTTTAACTATCATACTGCCCTGCCGCAACTGCAAGAACTCATTCTACATCTGACGTCGTACTGGAGGGGGTATAAACTTCTCTTCAAACGCGGAACGAAAGTCGTCCACGAGATTGTCTCCTCTCCATGGTCAAATTGAAGAGATCGTCGATGCACATCCCACCAATCATGCGCATTGAGGCAGAGCTGTAGTTGCGCACAGGCGACGCACTTCTCTTCGGGGACCACTAGCAGAGCGAAGTGGTCTTCAAGTTCGGCCAACCAATCTAGAGCCACGATTGGTTCCTCAGTTCCGTTGAATGGGGTGTTGCAGACTTTCTTGAAGTGGCCAAAGTCGAAGGCAGTCACTTCCCTCGGCCTTGGAATTTGCAGCGTCTCAACTTCAAGTACGGGCTCCTCCACTGGAGTCGCTGCTGTTGCCGCGGAATGGTTGGAGGCCAAAGTCTGCACGATCTGTTGCAGGGCATCTACCTGCTTCTGTTGGACTGAGAATCGGGTCTCTATATTGCTTTCGAACTTGGCTTGGCGAGCATCGTCTCTTTGTCGTTATGCTTCTAACATTCGCATCACCCGCTCAAGCGGATCGACTTGAGACATGCCCCGTTGGCTCCGATAGCTTCTCGAAGTGCCCGAACTACTTTCTTGGTCTTGCGTTTCGTCCGGTGCTAGTGCTGAGGATTGCACTAGTGTCATTCCTTCAAAAAAAAAGTAAATTACATTATGATCATAATGTATTATGGACTCATTGCATGAATGTATCTCATTTTGGCCTAGCGAGTTCAAGAGTTTGCACAAGAATTTGAATATATAATTATCCAAATATTTATGTTAAATTTAATGAACAATTTTAATTAGTAAATATATGTAACGATAATTTTAGGAAAAAAAAAACTTACATAATAAAGCATCAACTTTTCATATTATTTAGTAGTATAGATATATTCGTGAATTGATTATTTTCAAAAATCCTATGGACACTCATGATTTCCTAATTTTTCAAACTCTGTCGTGAAAAGTTATTGTATTATATTCATCTAATCCATTTATTTTTTTCAACCGGCTGAAGGAAAAGTCAATTATGTAAATCGATGTGTCCCATCCATATTATAATTTCTTACTCAAGTTTCTGTTGTAGAGTTGATTTTTTTTTTCAAACAAATTTTGCACCTAATAGTGGTAGTTAGTTTTTTTTTTGCCCTTTTTGCAAAAGAAAAAAAAAGTAAAAAAATCTACGATTTTTTTTAAATAAAGTAATATATTTATATATAATTATAAGAAAGGGGAGAAGTTTGATAAAATTATAGGGAAGGGGAGAACTCGCCAACTGAGTTGGCAAGTTGGCGGTGGAAGTTATATATATATATATATATATATATATATATATATATATATATATATATATATATATATATTATTTTTTTCTAAATCAATTAAATTTTGTAAATGGATAATAACAAATTATCTATTATAATATTAAAAAAAATTTACATTGATAATACCAAAATAAAAATATTTATTAAAAAATTTAAATCTAAAAATTTAAATAATACCAAAAAATATCAAATAAATAGTATTATAGAATATTTTAGGAAATGTCTCTACAAAAAATGTCAAAAGTAGTATATACCCTAGTTAAAAAAAAAAACTAACAAATCCTCCAAAAAGTAGTATATATTATTTCTTTCTAAAGAATTTCACTTTTATATATATATATATATATATATATATATATATATATATATATATATATATATATATATATATATATGTTTTTGTTAGATATTTGTATATATCTACATAATTATCTAACAAAAAATATGTTAGATAATTGTTAGATATTTTTTGTTTAACAGATAATTATATATTAGATAATTTTCACTAATATATAATTATCTAATATATATAGATAATATATATTAGATAACAGATAATTTTACTTTTTTGTTTAACAGATAATATTAGATAATTGTATACAAATAATATAGATTCTAAATAAATACAAATATCTATATATATCTACATAATTAGTGAAATTCTAATATATATATAGATAATTGTATATATATATATATATATATAAATCTATAAAAGTAAAATTTTATCTATGCAAATATATATAAATAAAAATTTAAGATATGTCCGCACTCTTTTAATCAAATTTTTTTTATTTTTGGAGGAGCTATTGCTAAAATATCCCATAATACTATTTATTTGATTTTTTTGAAATTATTTAAATTTTTAGATTTAAAATTTTTAACAAATATTTTTATTTTGGTATTATTAATGTAATTTTTTTGTAATATTATAATAGATAATTTATTATATCCATTTACAAAATTTAATTGATTTAAAAAATTTATATATATATATACAACTTCCATCGCCAACTCAGTTGGCGTTCCCTTTCTTGCAATTATATATAAATATATTACTTTATTTAAAAAAAAACCGCAAAATATTTATTAAGAAGTCTATAACTCATTTCCATCCTCTTACCATTTTACCCTTCCATCTCCAACAAACACAACTACAACTGCTCATTTCCATCATTCTATATCTCCGATAAATAAATAAAAATAACTAAAAATATTGAAAGTGCACAAAATCTATCGGTTGATCGATTTAGGTTTTTTATATTATCAATCCATTGACCGAACCAAACAGTTTGGTTATTAAGAACACCCAACCGACCAAATCCGAAACCGGTTTGATTAAAATTCGATTGGTTCAATTTGAGCCAGAGTTCAGCCCAAATTTGTATAACCCTTACCCACGAGTAGAATAGAAAGAACTACTATTGACCAATGGTGGTTTGGCTGTCATGTGTCTTCTCTTATTTCACTAAATCTCAGTTAAGTATACACATGTAGATGCCCTTTTGAGTGTAATGAATTACAACCTGTCAATTCGTGTGCTCTCTGACTTGTGCTCTCATTAAAAGGAACAGGCTTCGAGATTTGTGAGGTGTGCCTTGATCAAAATCTATCTGATCTTGGAACTTGTCGTCAGTTTTCACAAATCCTTCATTATATTTCGTTGCTGGAAATGCTGGGAGATTTGGAACCCAACAAAATTATGCACCGCAGTTCCATGAAATTGCATATACTAAAGATAACCCATTCCATGGAATACTAGCTGATTAAGTGATAAAACCCATTAATGCCTGTGCTGCCAGACAGCAGACAGAACCATGCACAAGAAATTATGAATTGTAACAAAACAAGAAGAAAGGAAACAAGAGGTAACCAAGTAAGTTGCCCAAACAATTCTTGAATCCACAGCATCATGTAATTGAAAATCTACCTGGCAGTATTTTTTCATGTTCGACAATGAGCATCACCAACTTTAATGTATAAACAAGTTCAACACATACTTTAGCCAAAGCAAGAAATAAGGACAACACAAAACCAGTACCACAACTATTTTATTGAGCCTGTCAGCCTCTTGTAGGCCAAAAAGAGCACAAAAGTTTACCTTAATTAAAATTTAATATGAAAATAAAAGCTTCTTACATATCCAGCTTCTCTACTTCAGAGGAAAATAAATAAATAAAAACAGCTTGTGTTTAGTTTTCTCCCAACTATCCAGCATCAAGCACACTGCACAATATTAGGCAGGAAAAGCATAGGAGAGAAAAACATCTATAATAAACCACTGTATCAAAGACTGCATTAAACCAACATCTACTAGGCAGCAATTTCAACAAATACATATTCAAGAAACCCTGTACCTCACATATCCATAAAACTGTTTGTGATGCACATGCACCATGGCTCAAGAAAAGGTTGGTTACGGAAAGTTTCACTAGATCTAGTATCAATGAACAACTAGCTCTAGTAAAACATTGTAAAAGGCAAGCCACAGAACTGCAATACCTTAAGTTGGTCGTACAAGACACTACTCTACTCGGTTGAATATTATGCCAAATTAGAAATAATGATTTGTGGAAGGGAAGAAAAATCTTTAGGAATCGTTAAGGGAAGAAAAGGTCTATCCAGAAATTGTGCTAGTAAGTGGAAGAAGCGAGATTGAAAACAGGAATAAAGATGTAGAAGAGGATAAAATTGTCAAAAATTAAATATGTGCCGTGAACTTCGAAGTAATATGAATGCAAGAAAACATCTGAATCTTGCATGCCAAAAAATCAACTATGTATGGAATAAAAAAGAGAACATTTCAAACCCACCGGTGGAGACTTTCCTCGTTGAACTAGTAGCAAGCCAAACATTTACAACATACAACATAAACACGTAGAGAAAAATCTCATCTGATTGAGGTTATATAGCTAGTTACATAAAAGTGAACTGAACAACTATCACTTAATAGAATTTACAAAAAGAGACCATTCCACCAGAATAACCACCTACCTAAAACCCTTCCAACAAATCAAATGTGGATGGGGGTAAGCCATACAACGGAAGTAGTGTTCCCAAAAAGCTTTCAACTTCAACAAAGTTTTAGACTTAAGCCAGTTGGCAGGTCAGCTTTGTAACATAAAAGCAATAGTTTCATGTGACATCCAGTGTCATGAAATGATGCTTACTACTGGTCCCATAACCATACATACACTCATGATCCCTATTTTATAATTGATATGCTTTGCAGTCTAATCTCCCGATAAGATGTCTATATTTCCATATTTCTTACCTTACACCAAGATAAAACAATTAACAAACAGCATATCATCTCTCCAATACCCCTTGACAAATGGTTATGGCCGACCTTATATGGTTTGTCAGGAACCTTGATGTTATCTTATATATAAAAAAAACATAATAATGAATATAAGCCTAAAAATTTGTCTAGCTCATCCAAGCCAAGCACATCATACCGGCTGGGATTTAGTATAATGTAGGGTTAGAAAATCTCAAACCGTATTGGATTTGAGATGGAATCAGATCAACTTACCACAGCTCGAGCAAAAACAATTTCAACAGTGCAAACAAGCATATTCAGACCTAAGTTTATGCTTCAGTCTTCAAAAGTGAAAAATAGATATAGTACTAATATATACATTATGAACTATATAAAGATTTAAATTACAAATATAATTCTTTATGAACTAGAAAATAATTGCATATATTTGACAATCAAATATGATTACTTCTGAAATAGGATAACCCATATCAAAACTTGACATAACCTGGGCTGGATAGAATCTAAAAGATCCAATCCATGATCAGACTTGGCGGAGTTTAGGTTGAAAGCCTTGAAACTGGGAGGGAATGGCTTAACCGATCAAACCATGCTCTGCTGTACCCTACGAATATACTCCTTATTCCCATTGTAGATGTACAAGTCAGAACCAGGACTCTCAAAAGTCCAAAAGAGTTGCTCTAACTAAAGAAGTTATAATGCAGAAACCAAGAATCACGTTAAGATCAACATAAGCATATAAAGGCAAAAGCAGCCGTGGACATAACATGTATACAAAAGAAGCTGCTAATCAATGGGTATCAAACTTCGAATATAGAACCAAAACATCATCTAAGCACAATGCTATATGCTAGCGAAAAGTTCTATGGAGAACAAATCCTCTCCAGCTGATAGGAAACAACTAGATATGGATACTGATCTCAGCATTTTTACAATACAGCTCAACACTAAAGAATAGAGAATAAAGGAACCACGATATAAAAGATGTCATGAGACAATAAATACAAAAGTAACCTATAGGATAACATTTCCAGAATCTATAAATTAGGCCAATAAGTGCTTCTCATAGAAGCTAATCAACTTGTGTATTCAAAAGTATTAGGAAAAAATAACAAAAAAAAACTACAAGTAAAATTCATGTTCCGTTGACCTTCATTGATTAGAATGTTGAGGCTAAGCAAAACAACTACAAGGAAAAAAAAAACAATACATATCTTCCAGAAGCAAAACTAAACTACATCAAATAAAATTCACTTAAAGATCATTCATTCCGATAAATTATTTGGTGGTCCGGGCTCACCACCTGGCTATGGTGAATGGTAAGAGCCCGGCCAATAATTTTTTGACACTTCTCCTTCTCCACCATATCACTACACTTATCCTATTGCATAGATAGATTGTTTATAATGTTTATGAAAAGGAAAAAAAAGTCTAATATTTATTTGATTTTATGCCAAGTGAATTTTTATATTTTTAATTTTTTTTTTTCAATTTTTTATGTACAAGTGTCAATAAATTTTATGCCAAGTGTCAAATAAATATTGGCCGGTCTCACCATCCACCGTAGCCAAGTGGTGAGTCCGGACCACCCAATAATTTCTCCATTCACTCCAAAACAAAACAGAGCCAATTTATCAACAGAGCCAATTTATCAGACTACACAAGTATGCAGCAGACTCGAACCGAACAAACTTATCAAACTAAACAACTATACAGCAGATTCAATAACAGATAATATTGTAAATGCAAAATAAACCCAATCCAAATTATTATCATAGTTTCAAACCATAGCAGCATCTCCATGGAAACTAAAGCAGCATCTCCATGGCTTAAGAATGGAAACTAAAGCAGCATCTCCATGGCTTAACAACTCAACGGTAGTTCCAATTGCAATAATAACCAGATCTAACCAAATATGACAGAAAATACTCAAGACCTTTTATATTTAGATTGAAACCATGTATTGAACATGTATCCAAGCATCAAACCAGAAAAAGAACATCCCGAACAAAAGCTAATAAAAAAAATAACTAAGACAACCCATAATCCAGAATCCTCTTAAAAGGGACTCTGGACCATCGATCTTCAAGATCGAACTATATTTAGGACAAAACTAAAAAGATCAGATTGAAACCTCACCCATCTCACTGTGTGTTGGGGCATTCCCTAGCAAAGTGCCCCGACTCACCACAGTTGTAGCAGGATCCTCCTCCTCCTCCATATCTCCCGCCGCCGCCGCCTCCTCCATATCTCCCGCCGCCGCCTCCGCCTCCGCCCTGGTAGCAGTCCCTCGCCAAGTGCCCAGTTTCGCCGCAGCTATAACAAGCACCACCACCACCACCACCACCACCACCTCCCCCATAACCGCCACCACCCCCATAACCACCACCCCCTCCATTCCTTCCCCTGCCGCCACCATTGAATCCACCTCCGCCGCTGTAGCCACCTCCACCGCCTCCGCGGCCACCACCACCGTATCCGCCGCCGCCGTAACCCCCGCCTCGACCTCCTCCACCGCCGCCGGAGACATTGGCGCCGTCGGGACCGGTTACGTCAACGGCCTTGGTGCGGCCGTCGTCCCCCTCTGAGACGCTGAACTCGACGGCCTCCCCCTCGGAGAGGGACCGGTAGCCGTCGGACTTGATGGAGGACTGGTGTACGAAGAGGTCCTCGCTGCCGTCGTCGGGAGTTATGAAGCCGAACCCCTTGGTCCCGTTAAACCACTTAACCGTCCCCTTCAATCTCATGCTCCCTTGAGCCATTGCAACGAAAAGGAGGGAGGAAGAAACCCTAGCTAGGGTTTTCTTCTGTTCTTCGGTGGAGATGCTTTTGGTGGACTTTGTGGGGGACTATTTATAGGGAAATGGGGGAGCACCGGACGGCTACGATTGCGTCTGGTTGGGATCCGATCAGATATCTTTTCTTGTGTCGCTATTTATATTATTAACTAATATTGGATAATTGTTCCATGGCAGGGATATTGTAGGGGATATGGCTCGGGTTTGCTGCTGCTTTTCAGAAAGCAGCAGAGAGCCGTAGAAGCAACTTTTTCTGATGCTGTCAAAAGTTGCAAACAGATATTTAGACTGTTTTTTAAAAAAAATCAAAAATCAAAAATAAAACGCAGCCTTCAGAAACAATTCCACACTCAAGCCTTTGTCATAATCAAAATCAAGTATACACTAATAAGCTGAATGAGTTTAATTTTGTTCACCCACCAAAACTTGTGGGATATTCACTCTTCCATTCAAAAGTCGTCACGTGTGAAACTAATGGTCAAAACTAATATAAATGTTCACCAAATCATTTTTATAGTTATTTCGATTGGATAAAAATGACACGTGACAACAATTGAGTGAAATGGTGAACATTTCTACTAATTTTGGTAGATGAACAAATATGGACTCTAAGCTGGTTAGCCAAGCATTGTTCGACCAATCACCCTTGCTAGGCAGGACTAGCTCTTCCTGCTAGCGATACAATGAGCTACAGCCATCATCTAATAATACAAGTTTCATGTATCTGGCTATCCAAAGACGAATATAAATAATAATAAAGAAAAACAAGTTGAACAATGCTAGTCAAAAATGGTTTGTTAATGATAGAAAAAGTGGCGTACACGTACAAACTACATCTCCAGAGTCCAGACCAAGCTTGTCAAGATCAAGATGTAGCTCCCATGACACATTGAAGAAAGTCTTCTTTTGATGGTTAATCTCCAAAAAGACTTCACAGAGAAAGGTACATGGCGGTTGCTCTCTTTTGGCCAATAATAGAGATGAGAACACCTTGTTATTCAGTGAACCACCATGAGCCTTATTCTCCTCCACTTGATGGCCTAGGGATTTGATTTGCTCTTCATAAGACCCGGAGCACTCCTGTAACAAGCCAAAATTTATGACTCTTTAAGTTCATGCTTAGTAACTTGACTTCCCATGACCAACAAATTCAGAGGATGCAACCAATATTATTATAGGAAAATTATTCGTAGGTATTTCAAGCAATAGCAATTCCTGAAAAATCTGGGTTGATTACTCAATCATATGCATTTCTTCCCTCATCGAGACGCAACCTAGAAGGGTGATCAACACTGATAAATTCTATTTCCCATATACAACCCGATAAAAGCATATGATCATATCACAATAGAGGCACTAATGGTGGAAGTTTATATTATTGAACAATTGAGGTTAGTGAGGACACATCCATGCAAATTCCTTGGCCTAAGTTTTAAAACCTGGCACTAACATAAATAGTGCAGTGAACTTATAAATTATATAGAACACAGCTGAGAAATCATATCGAACTCTAGTCAGGGGCCCAGTCCGGAGGGTTGGGTTGTCCTATCCGGAGCTAATTTTGGTTGCCTCTCGACTCTTCCTGTGAGCCGATCATGGGAGGTCATCCGTGACCCCGACCTTTGGTGGGATCACGCTGAGCCTGGAGGGTTGTCCTAGCAAAGGAGGGTTATCCAAGTCCGAAGTCTTGTCTGACTTACCCCCAGGGATGGTGCTGACTGTAGTGAACCTATGGATAGATTTAATACAACTTCACAAATAGTGCAGTGAACTTCTAAATCATTTTTTTTGAAAAATGCATTCATATATCAATATTGAAACTATAGACACATGCAACAAGCATGATAAGGATCACATCATAAGGCGTCCAATCATTCTCAGATGCCTAAAACTCCAAAATTATAATTGTGGCCCAGACCCATAGGACCAGGGCTTAGCCCTCTTGTGGTTCATGGAGCCCACTCTATGGTCGATCCGGTCCCAAACCTCCTCATGAGACAGGCGCATGATCTACCCATATCCCCGTCATTAAAGTTTGGGATATGATCAAATATCCGGAAGATCTTTAGGTAAATCTTAGGGTTACCCACCGACTCTAAAGACTCGATCCAGTAAGATGCACCCAGATATTCTTTACCATGCAAATTAAGTCAAATATGTTTGGTAAGAGTACGTCCTTATCATGGAAGTAAATTGATAAGTATGAGAGCAATCTAGGGTTATTAAGAAACGACTATATATAGGACATACCTATAATATACGCACTTTTTCTGGCCTAAAACTCTGTAGAAATTTACCTTGACCTCGATCTAACTTGAGCGTCGGAGCAACACTGGGAGATCTCCCTGCCCCTCTCATGTGTGTTCGTGTGCACAGGAACAACATGATCAACCAAACAATAAAAGATATTATTTGATCCAAGCCCAGTAAGAAAAGTTGAGATTACCAGTGGTAGTAAAACATCATGAGATTGATGTCCATCTTGAGGCCGAACTTTTATGACTGCAAATTTAAAATGCTTATCCTATATCAAAAAAGAAGCATAACGACGCTTCCACCAGTGAAATGTCTCCACAATTTTCCAACATAGATGTAGTAACCGTCGCCATCCTAGGGTCGAGGTGGCCAGGAAACAACCAGTTTGCAAAACCCAAAGATAACAACATCCAACCCGTCTATCTCCATCCCTATGGTGACTATGTTCGGTATAGTACTACTAGGAACCAACCTCAAGGGCCACTCGTTGCATGCCCAAGCATCCTTGTAGAACCATTGACGGTTGGCACCATCCTCGCCAAAATTCAACACAAACATTCAAACCCTCCTTCTTAGGGTCATGACGACTAATCTGGCCATGCCCCCCTCAAGCTATGACACAACATCAAACTCTCGCTCATCCTTGGTCTACAATTCCACTTGAAATACCTCTACCCCGTTGAACCCTCCAGAACAACAGGCCACATGTCACTACAATTTAGGGTTTACTCCCTACCCACCGAATTGTTATGTTGTCAGCCTCATCAAGGGGACTGCTCTCATGGGCCAACATGTGCATTAACAAGAGTTCTCCACGGACTGTGGAACCTACTCAGCCTCCCGGATGGTACTCATTGCCTCATCCACAACCACTCTACCAACAATAGAGAACCTCCTCGATCTCTCAGGAGACAACCCACACCTTAGCAACAACTATCTACAGAAAATACACAATTCCCAACACTCATTGGAGGATACACTGTGCCTCAATCACAACAATTCTCACCATCAATGGACAACCTCTTCTGTTCATCGAGAGCTACCCTTTACCCCTGCATAAATATTCTACTGGCTATGGCAATCCTCTTACATTTGTCAGAGGAGAACCTCAATCTCGACAAAAGCAATACTCCCTTGGGAACGACATGTCCACTCAGTCGGAGGAAAACCCCTAGAACATCAGCCAAACTACTTGATAGGCCACAGAGCACCCCCTCTAGTTCCAGGAGGACCACCTCAGCCTCGGCAACCCAACCCTCAACAAGGACAACAGTTGCGGTCTGCAACGAATCTCGTTGTTCCGTGTCATACATGCCCATTACTCCACAGAGAACGGGTAATGTTCTTCCTAACCTCCAAATAAATTAGGGCCGCGTCGACCGAACTGAGGCAGAAAATCTCGAAGATGACCTCCCCCGGGTCCTTTTTCCCAAGCGATATTGAATGTCCCCGATACCAAAAAGATTAAAATACCTAAGATTGATAAGATGATGAAATGGAAGACCTAAATGATCACATCCAATTCTTTAGCCATATCATGACTACAACCAGCTATCTCGGGCCAACCAGTTGCAAGATCTTTCCTATCTCCCTAAAAGAACCAGTGTTGAGGTGGTTCAATAAGCTACCAAGGGGGTCGAAAACTTCTTAGAGGATGTTGATTAGAGCATTTAGGAGAAACACATTGGTAATAAGAGACAACTGACAACAAATAATTTCTTGATAACTTAGAGCACACGAAACACTAGAAAAGTGTGTCAAGAAGGTTCGTTGACATCTAGGCAAAAACAAGATACAACTCAGATGAAACTCTCATCCTAGCATTGGGCCAAGGCCTCGGATGTAAACCTTCCTCCCATTTTCAACAAATCATTATCAATATTATTATTGTAATTAATATAGTTTAGATTATATTTTTCTATATATATATGTAGGCTAATATATTTTCTAGTTAATGTAGATGTAATAAACCCACCTAAATTATTTCCTTTAATCCAAAACCTTAGCAAATTCTTTTTTTTCCAATTATACTCTAATATCCTATTTATCCCAAGCCCAAACCTATTAATTCTTTCTTTTTAAAACCTGTGCCAATCTAATTCCTTTTCCTTCTAGCCCATATATCTTATTATTCATTCCCTTTTTATTCCCTTCTAAATTCCAGCCTACCAAATAATTTCCCTCATATCCTTTTCAATTCTGGCCCACTATATATAGAATTTCTCATTCAATACTTTCATTCGGCCCATCAACAAGCCATATTTTTTTTTCAGAATTGTTTTCCTTTTAGGCTCTCTATTTGAAGCCCGCAATAGATTAGGGAAATTTCCCATTAAACCAACTCCGGGTCGGACGGATCCTCCATCTGCACGTCCGATCAGAATCTGACCCTCAATTTTAAACGATGTGAGGAGAGTCTCTCTTCTTCTCCGCTGCTTCCGGTTGCATTTCTCTGCAAGTTTCAGAATGGCAGGCCACGCCACGTACTGAACCAACGGTCGACCCTCCCTCTCACCTCTTTATATATATTCACATCATTCTCTTCTCCCTTCCTAGCAAACCCTAGCTCCCTCCACAACTCACTCATTTCACTCGTCCACCACCTCTATTTTCCAGCGTCGTCGAGCACTGGTGGCCTAAGCCTCCGACGACTGCCAACCAAATGGAGGCCTATCGAGTACCACGGACGCTAGGTGAGCCATCCTCCCTCCGACATTCTCATCGTCGATAAGCAACGACAAGGCATCATTATCTCAGCTCGTTCAAAAAACCAATCCTTGTGAGCCCTCCCCCTAACACTGTTACCTATCTCTACCATTTATTTTTGTAGCTAGTTGTCTATGATTTCCCATGTGTAATGTAGGAGATGGGCTAGTATAGAGATTAGGTGCATCCCTAATATAAGATAGAAGGTTTAAGCACAGTGAAGATTATGTGCAAGGGTGTTTAAGGAGTGAAGATAATATGGGGTTATCTCTTCAATCTTCGTAGTTTTTTTTCCTTCCTTGCCATGACCAAATATTCGGTAGCATGCATATTTAGCTGCAGGGAGCATTGTTTGAGAGTGGTAGTAGGATCTTTGAGTGATGAGAGGTTATTTACATGTGTTGAGGTCCTTGAGGAGTACTTGACTGATGATGTGTTGTGAACTTTGGTGATGTTTCAGATGATATGCAGTGAGTAATAATGGGAGTAGTGAGTTTGTGTGTATGATATTAGAAGATGAAGGAATGATGGTGATATGGAAATATGTGTGTATACTTCTTCCTATTGTCTATCATCAACCATCTGTGTGTGGGATCAATATTTATATCAAGGAAGTCAAAGGCGCAAAGTGTCCATATCGTCCGAGGTGCAAGGCGCACTTAAGGCGCGCGTCCGAGTGATGCGAGGCGCGCGCACACACACACACACACACACACATATATATATATATATATATATATATATATATATATATATATATATATACACACCCTTTGAATTGAAGTTTTAAGTTATTCTTCAAGTGCTTTGTAAGGATAATTCAAATTAATAGGACTTTCATTTCATCAAAAGATGGAAATGACACAAAAAACAGTATACAAAATAAACATTATACAAAACAGATAAAAACTAGATAAAAAATAATATAAAAATAACATCATACAAAACAGTACAAGAAAACAGAAAGAAAAAAAAAAGAGTATAAAAATAACATTATACAAAACAGTATAAGAAAAAAGAAAGAAAAAGAAAAACTGTATAGAAAATAAAGTATTAAAGAAACAATAAAAAAAAGAGTATATAAACTTCTTGTTGAATATTTTCCAGACGCGTCTTAACCATCTCGCGCCTCTGGAAAAGGCACACATAAGACGCGTCTTACGAAACGCGTCTCGCCTTGACTACAATGAGGTGTTGTCCCTGAGCCTAGGAGCAAGGCGCGTCTGGGGCACGCCTTTGACTACACTGATTTATACATATGGATAAGCAAACGAAAGCTTCTAATGGGTTTATACAGAGGTTGGAAACAGTTTATATTTGGGATATGTTGGTGAACCATAGCAGGTAATAACTATATATTGGTGTATATTGGGAAAGAAGGAATGAATATTGATAATGAGATTGCACTGCACTATATAGCAGTAAATGGTTCGGATTAATGTACTGTGTTCCTAAGAGCTAAGGAAAATTTTCTTGTATGATAAATCGGAAGAGATAAGGAACGAAAGGGGTGATTGTTTTGTTCTTTTGTGTCTTTGGTGTGTCCAATGGAGGAGGAGAAAAACTGTGTGTACAAACAAAGGCTAGATGAATGTGTATGAGTGTAAGTATGTTGGGTGTGTATGTTGTGTTAGAGATGAAGAGGGGTTGTGTGTATGGGTGTAGTAGAGAGAAATGATGAGGTCTAAGTGTGCTGTTATGAGAAAGCATGGTGTCCTCTACCTGCTACCTTCAATTCCAGCAAGGCCACAGTGTAGGGATGATTAGGTGGGTTCCAATGCATGCAACACTGATTTAGTAAGCAATTGGTAAGCAGGAAAGAAGAAGTTGGGTTCAAATAGTTTTATCTTGTTGGCATGACTGAATTAATACTTTTCATGTATGTGTGTATAGATATAACTGTGGGTGTTGGGTTTAGTGACTTAGTGTACACAGTGGTCTAGCAGTTGAGCTGGTATTTACCTATAAGTTAGGTAATAGTATTGTGTAGGTAATCATAAATAGATAACATATTTTTCTTTATATATAAAAATCAGTTAAACCAAAACCTAAAATATTTAATTTCTAATTTAATCTTTAGATTCTTTGGGCGCTTTGAACTTGGACTCTGGACCAAATTCTCAACCTCAGTTTCTGGATCCATGGTATATCTCACCACTGTGTTACATTTTCATTACAGTCCATAATTGTTATTTCTACTATGTTTATTGTTGTATTTATATGCACGTCCGAGCATAACTCTGGGTGCAATCAATAGTAGGCGTTGATTATTTACTTTACGACCTAGGCTTTAGGAGACTCCTTGTGCACTACTTTACATATACACCGATATCTCGCAGGACCCTGACACCTACTTTTGACACGGAGAGATGATACAACAATATAGGACACGTACCCGACTGGTCATCAGTATGACCGAGTCGTGTGTCGGCTTAGGTCATGTAGCTCTCTTATGATAGCTACCGGCTATGTTCATTAGGGTTTGGCATGTTGAGGAGTCGACACGTGTAGTTTCATTGGATAGAGAGGACAGTCATTAAACGGATGGGCTAATTGTAGCGTTCACTTTGATGTTGCTGTTGGTGACTCGGAGGAGCGTCTTTGCACATGTACCCTATTAGAGAATTATATACATGCGAAAGTTGTCCTTATTGTATTTTACACAGTTTCTAGAGCAACCCCAGGATTGTATATACTTTATTTCATAGTGGCATGTATAATATCTATCTTGTTACGTCCCTTTGAGGACCTAATTTTCTTCTAAGCTTAAACGATCACGCATACCCGGAGATTTACAGACCGGGACCATGCGTCATGATTGAGGACAATACCCAACCAGCAGAGTTTATTTGATTTAGGTATGGTACCATCTTGAACGCAGTCTTTCAGTTAGAGTCTGTATCTAGTTATCTTACTTTCTGCATTTCTTTTCATTACATTTGGTAGTAGATTTGTCCCCACCAACTTTAGACTACTTTATGGTTCTGTATGACATTTTCTGATTTGTTTTATCGTAACTATTTCATTTTCTTTCTGTAGATGAGAATAGTATACCGATGACTATGAGATATATTGTGGACAGGAGTCCACGCTTAGGTACAGCGTAATACGTAGTTGGAGGTTTCCATTAAATTGGGTAAAACCCTCGATTACGTATATGCTATCGTCGAGAAACTTGGTCCCACATATTTTGGGACTGGGACGAAGGATCTCGTCGAAGTGATAATCCCATATGATGACCCGCTTGTGATTGAATTGCTCAAAGAAAAAAATGTTCTTGCGAAGGATCTTTGTTGACAGTGGCATTCAGTCAATATCTTGTACAAAACAACATATGACAGAATAAAGAAAGCTTTACCGGAACATTATGGAACCGACGAGCTTCCCATCGAACTTGTACAACTTCACCAACCACATAGTACCCGTCATCGGAACAGTTTCTTTGAGCGTCATCTTTGGCCAAGCACCCCAGTAGCTATCAAGCACAAAGTGTTGTTCGTGGTGGTTGATATCCCTTATTGTACCAAACCATTATGGGAAGGTCGATGTTCAACATGCTGAGGGCAACAATATCACCTCTGCATGAAGTTTCACACCCGAAAGGTGGGATCAACATGGTGTGAGATCACCAAAAGATAGCTCGCCATTGGTATTTCAATCGTATGGTGGGCAAACTCACAAGCCAGAGAGAAGAGCTAGCCTGGTAATCTTGAAGCCCCATCCTTGAAGAAGCCTTGAAGAAAGAGATGCGAGAGGCAGCAAGAGAAAGGGGCTCACCCGCTGACGATCTTAAAGTACTACAGCTATATCAACACCACCCAAACAAAATCGTAAAAATAGGAACCAACTTGACAGTGTTAACGATTAAAGGATGAGATCGTACGTCTCCTAGAAAACAACATGGATGAATTCATTTGGTCGCCTGAGGACATGCCATGCATTGGCAGAATGGTGGCGAAGCACGAACTGAAGATACCTCGGCACTACAAGCATGTGATCCAGAAGAAGCACAACTTTGCTTGGGAAAGGCAGGAAGCAATCCTGTCAAGGTAGATAAATTGCTCAAGCCAAAATTCATAAGGAAAGTCAAGTACTCAAGGTGGTTGGTAAATGTAGTTATGATGAAAAAAGCTAACAGCAAGGATTAGATTCGAGCCTTAAGATGAGCTATAAAATGTCCAGTAATCGAACGTAAAACAGAGATAGTCGAGTTCAACTATCATAAGTTCTTCCTCGAGAAAAAGAACTATGACTTCAGGGCTGGACCCTGAAGGAAAGTCAGTCCGAGGAAGCTTGTCGAGCCTTAAGAGCCGAGTTCTCCTCCCAGCTGTCATCAGACTCGCCCCTCGACTTAACTAACTGCTTGAGGGCTTCTGGTGATATATGCCAATGCCTATGCTTACTGAACCACGACCGAGCCCAATTGTAGTTCTCTACAGAACCCACGTACGGCCAGCCAAGTCACAAACCTCCTCATGAGACAGGCGTGTGTTGTACCCACATGATCCCGTCATTCAAATTGGGGAAATGATCAAATAACCGGAAGATTTGTGGGTAAATCTTAGGTATGCCCACTGACTCTAAAAACTCCGCCCAGATATGATGCAACCAGATTATTTTACAGTGCAGATCAAATCACATATATTTGGTAAGATGACACTCTTATCGGAAAGTTAACTTGACAAGCACTAGAGCAACCTAGGGTTATCAAAAGAGGACTATATATAGCCCCCCTTGACATACCCATAAGGTACACAATTTTTCTACCATAAACCTCTGTCGAAATTTAACTTTACGTCAATCTAACTTGAGCGTCGGAGCGGCACCGAGGTATCGCCTGCCTCACTCACATTTGTTTGTGTGTGCGGGGACAACAAGATCAACCAGACAGAAGAGGGAATTCTTTGATCAAGCCGAATAAGAAGATCTGAGATTCTTGGTGGTGGTAAAACATCATCAAATTGTATACTTGACCAGGGTATCTTACTAATCTTCAGGATATCAAGAAGCTTACATGCCAAAATGAATAATCATTATAACTTCTAAGATACTGTAGCCTCCAACATTTGGATGGATGTTGCAACGCATAAGCATTAAATGGATGCTTAAGCAGGGTACTACAATCATCTTATTAGAGAATTACTATGACTTCAGGATAATGATTATCTATTATCACAATAATATTGTTTGGTGAAAATAATAAAAGTTGGCAGAATACGTCATGTTACGTTATGCGGAAGCTTTCAAAAGGCACAAAACTTTTAGAAATACAAAATTGGATTCAACGCAAGTGAACCTTACTTTGATATAGGAGTAGCGCTGTCAAATTGATGCAGCAGTCACCGCGTGAAATGATAATTATTTGTTACTTTTCTGCTTGGATTTCACAGAAGCCCACTGGAAATAGTTACAATTTGCTTCTGGTTCAGATTCTGGTCCCTGAAGGAAGCAAAAAAAAAACAGTAGATCACTATAACACCACCACCATGAATGAATGCAAGATTTATGATCACCAGCATGTATCTACTAAAGCTAAAGTAAAGAGCTAGAAATGGATATAGGATATCAGCTGGCTTCAAGAGCTAAATCACAATTCCGTTTAACAGTGCCATCAAAGAGCCAACAACCTCGTACAGCTTTAGACTTCCAACCAGAGGGTCACAGTTTGATAAGCAATAAAAAAAACATGCAGCCAATTGATTTTTCCATTTATCCGGTTAGTCACCAACTTGAAGTGACAAATTTGTATTGGTAGTCAGGGTATTGCTAAAACTTACAGTGCCTAATACCATCGTACCAAACAAGGGTTAAATACCTTCCTCATAGGATAAATCGAGATTTGGGAGCTTTGTTATGATTTTTGGTTTCAGCAGCTTTGGCGGCTTCTGATTGGAACATCAGAAGGTCGGGTTTCAATAATTCAGGAAAAGTTCAAAAATACTAAATAGCTAATAAATAAAATGATAAGTTTAAGCATAAATTTAGGTATTATTAATGTAATTTAGTGCAAGTTTTGAATAAAATAATGATAAACACCTTATTTATCAAAGAAATACAAATTTATATAACATCATATCTAGTCACATAATTTTACCAACAAAAGAATACATATTTAATGTAAATTGAAGTTATGTAGTTTTGATTCTAAATCACATATAATTTTTGGCCTAAGTTATAAACTTCTCTAAGTTTCTTTATAATTGAAAATTGAAATCCACGAGTGGATGGAAGACAATTATAACTCCAACATGTAAACAACAAGAACAAGGCAGCCCCAGCCCTTTTGGGGATCCTGCACTATCTAGATAGAAATAAAAATGATAATAGACTAAACATTAAAATGAAAGCATTCGTAAAATCCACAAGTATAGTTAACATATTTAAACATTATTGAAAAGATAAATAAACATCAAAAATGAAAATGTCCAATCCCAGACCCAAGCCCAAACATTAAATGCTTACTTTCAAGTTTATTTGTTTAACCCAAGCCCAACGACCACTTAAGCTCTCTTTATGTTAAAGAGAGAATGAAAGAAAACCATAACCATAACCTTTTTTTCACTTTCCCTCTAGCTTTACAACAACAGCGCCACCGGCCACCATCCAGGCCATCCCTTCCCCAACGCCTTCCCCACTCCCTTTGTAGCAAGAACCCCACCGTCATGTCGCCACTGACACGGACACCTCCTTCCCTCTTCCTCTACAACAGCAACACCATGCAGCCATCGTCACAACACCCTTCTACCTCCCGTCACCCTCCCTCCCCTTTTTCCCAATACGCAGTGCCTCTTAAATTTCAACTTCAGCTTTAGTCCAGCAAGCTTCCAAATGTAAGGTGTGTAGGAACATTGAACGAAGAGAGGATTCCTTGTCTCCCTGTCAGTTTTGCATAGCACGCATTCAACATTAACTGTATATCCCAACTTATCTTGTCCTTGGTCATGAGTCTGTCCAATAGGGCCCTATAGAAACAAGCACTCATCTTCAGACAATTTCCTGTGAACCAGACTACTGGAGCCCAGAATTCTTTGGGATAGTGCTGTCTCACATCTTCAGGCAATTCCCTTTGTACCAAGAACCCCACCGTCATGTCGCCATTGACACGGTGACACCTTCCTTCTTCCTCTACAACAGAAACACCATGCATCCATCGTCACAACACACTTCTACCTCCCCTCACCCTCACTTTTTTCCCAATAAGCAGTGCCTCTTAAATTTCAACTTCAGCTTTAGTCTAGCAAGCTTCCAAATGTAAGCAGTGTAGAAACGTTGGAAGAAGAGGGGATTCCTCTTCTCCCTGTCAGTTTTGCATAGCACGCATTCAACATCAACCTGTATACCCCAACTTATCATCTTGTCCTTGGTCATGAGTCTGTCCAATAGAGCCCTATAAAGACAAGCACTTGTCTTCAGGCAATTTCCTGTGAACCAGACTACTGGAGCCCAGACTACTTTGGGATAGTGCTGTCTCACATTTTCCATGGCAGATTTCAGTGATAAATCCCCAGCAGGAGTGTTAGTCCATTAAAAGTCTTCATGTCTCTCCTGAAATATTTTTTATGTTCTGGATCTCCTCCTAATAGTGTTCCATAGATTCAAGCTTATCTGGTCTCCAAACTCCTTCATGATATGGCTCAAACTATGGTTCTCCCTTAGATATTGAATGACTGCAAACCCAACCTCTCTATTATCCTATCATGAGATAGCCATGGATCAAAACATCTGCTAGTCTGTTCTCCATTGGCAATTTTTCTTTTGATCATCATTAATCCATGGACCATCTTCCTCATAACAGTCTTGAATGTCATAGAGGCATTGTTGTCTTCCACCAGATCCCAGAAGTTCTGGCCCTTTAGATACCTGGTCCTCATCCACCTGGCCCATAGAGTATCCCCTGCTATAAATTTCCACAGTAGTTTTAATGCACCGACTTCTCTAGTGTCAATTAGCCTATTCACATTCATTCCTCCCTCTATTCTCTTTTTACTCAGTTTAGTCCAACAGATGCTATATCTACCACCCTTCCAGGGGAAGGTGGCACACATATTTCCACTCTATCCAGGACCATCCTTGGTATTTGGAAAGGTTCGATCCAATACAGTGTGATAGCTGGATCAGAGTCTTTACAAGTTCCACCCTCCCTGGGAATGACAGTAAGTGTGATTGCCACCCTTCTAACAGATTTCTACAGTATTCTATGAGGGCATGGCAGCCTTGGAACTTTAAATAGGTGACTGACAGTAGGACTCCCAAATATTTAACTGGGAGATACCCCTCCTCCAATCCAATAGCCTCCAGCATGGAGTTCTGAGGACACTGGGTGCTGAAGTATAACTTTTGTGTGTGTGTGGAGAGAGAGAGAGTCATGTCCTTGTCCTTATCGGTACATGCTGGGGAGTTGCTGTGTCCACAACCATAGGCTACTAGTTAGTAGGTAGTTAGATCTAACAGAAATGCTAAATTTCTCATTTTTCTTTATCAAAGATTAGCTGACAATGATGACCAGGTTTCTTAGAGTAATAATTACAACATTTCTCTTATTCTGCCCCCATTCTTTTCTGCATGAATTTCAATACCTCCTCTAAATAAAGAAAGAAAGAAAGAAAAACATGTCAGCACCATGACCGCTGCCATAAACTTTGTGATTTCAGTATAACTTGGTATATCTATATAACTAAACCATAGTAGTTTATCAGCATTTAGAATAGCCTTTTAAGTAGCAAACAGAAGTTAAAAATAAATAAGAATATCACAAAGGCCACAAATCAAATACCTTTGCACGCGCACAGACATAGAAACGTCGACCTATATTTGGACCTTTTTTAACAGTCCTTGCAACACAAGGTTCACCGTGAGCCTTGCAAAGTGGTATGCTTGTCCTCATTTTCTCTTGAATCTTTTGCCACTCCAGCACTGCATTATTATCCTTTTCCACTTTAGAAGAAATGCACAAGTTCATGTCGCCGGAATCTTGAGTACACGGATCTGTGCTGGACTCATTTAATTCACAAAAATTGGTTTCAATGTTTTCCATGGAGTCTCTATCAAATGCCTGCTCTGTTTCATGAGACGTGTTGTAATCCTTATTTCTAGTATCACCTTGGATATGTGGTGAATCAGTGCTCAAACTGTCCCCACAATAACTAAGACTCTTGGGTTGACGAAAAAATGATGTTAATGTAAGCTGAGAATGTGTACTACCCTTTGCCTTTTTCATTACTCTAGCATAGGAATGATGTAGAGACTGGTCTTTCTTTCTTTCACCAAGCATGCTATTCTCGTTACCCTTAATAACAATGTATGAATTTTGATTCAAGTTTGGATCTGATAGCTGTCTTCCTGAGACGGAATTAGAAAGGTTCTGGTTTAGAGGAAAGTTGAATGCATCAGATGACATATGATTGCTTGAAGTTGACCCACAATTTGAATTCGATATTGCAGGTTTACTACTACCATTTCCTTCAGTATTTCCATGTGATATAAGATTTGACATATCATCAGGTTGTCCAATACTGCTAGGATATTCTCTTTTCTTCAGGAATGACACTGCATACAACCCATAAACAAGGAAAGAAATTTAGAAAAAGAGAATATATGAACAAGGAAACATGATAGAGAGATTTATTGGTTAACAGGAATATAAGAACCTTATGTGATCATATACTTCAAAATAACACTATAAATAATATAAAAGCATACCCTCAAAACAATTACTAAGATAATTATTTCGAACAGTACGTATAATTATTCGAAACAGTGGTCCCTTACCAATAGTTTGTTGTCGCCCACGGACCTCCGGAATGTACCTCACTGCTAAAGATGGAGTATTGTGAAAAGCAAGATTAGGTAAACTCCTTAAGACAGCATAAACAGGAATATGATCTGAACCTTCCAATTTGGTATTCCTTCCTCCTTTCCACCTGCAAGTTGGTCAACTTCAAGACATTCCACATGCAAAATCATTTAACTCAACATACTTGGTACTAAATATTACTTGGGTGTATTCTCAGTCCTTCCCCTTGTAAACTGAGTCATAATGTCACATTCTTCGGCATGGCAATCAAAGAAGTTATGGCCTGCCAAAGCATGCTCCGCATGTAGGCATGATCCAGCAATGAGAATATGATCAATCCTTGAACCATAGTTGAATTCTTCAGCTCCAATATGCGGGGAGAAGTGCGTGTATGCTCCTCTTCTATATTATATAAACACGGAAAAAGTTGAAATAACATAAATATATAAGATATTGGAAAAGATTAAAGGTTAACTTACCACGCTAACAGTAATAGTTAAATTTAAAAAGAAAATGTGTTATAAATTCAGCATTACAGTGCCATATGCACAAGTGTTATCCTTGTAGCAAAGGTGTTATTCTTGTAGCAAACTAGTGTTCTTAGTTGTCTAGGTCAGATACTGTTTGAATCAAGAACAAGGATCAGATGGTATAAACAACAAATGCAGACCCACCAGCCTTACTGCTTATTTTGTCCAAGACTTCATTTAGACATTTAGTGTTTTCTAGTTAAGTTACAGTTAAAACATAAGTTACTTAGCTAGTATTAATTTCTTTTGATCCTGAAGAACCTTCCCTCAACTGTACTATTTTACTTCCCAATGTTTGTATCTCTTCTATTAACGTATTAATATTAGTCAAATCCAGTGCTAGTCAATTATTTTCTTCTGACATTAGTTTCTTCCAGTAGATTTTTCCCCCCAAAATTCACTCAAACACATGTTGTCTTTAATTCTTTCAAATACCGTCTCTGGGTGCTTGTATTTAGCCATGCTACCAGGAAATGAGCATAGCTCCATTGAGAAAGATGGATGAGGAGAAACACCGTTAGATAAGAAATGACTGTATTCGTGGAAAGTTGGAGAAAATAAATGGCCTCGGTTGATTTGGACATGTGAAACAGAGACCAGTAGATACACTGGTTAGGAGGAATAATAGCATGTCAGTAAAGGAGCGGCCAGAAATGGGGGTAGACTTAAAAGAACTTGGATAGAGGCTGGATATCATATTTGCTAATGTTACATAGGACATGGCCCTTAACAGAACTGAATGGAAGAAAAGGATTCACACAGACCAAATTTTGGGATATGGACTTTCTTTTTGTAGTTGTTGTTAGCCTATACTTAGCCCTACTCATTCATAGTATAGACGTTCCTCATGTGGGTTTTGGTTCAGCAGGCCTATCTCTGTTCAGAACCTCAAACAATGAACCAATCCAATCATACACCACCCAACCTTCCAATGTTATAAATTTTGGTAGGCAGAAGCGGTGCAGCGAAGGGCCGCCTAGCGCCTAGGCGCCACACAAAAAGAATTTGGGGGGATTTTGAAATTTTTTGAAATTTTTTCTTAAATTTGAAAATATATATATATATATATATATATATATATATATATATATATATATATCTTTTTTATTTGTATTCGAAATTTGAAAAAAAAAAAATTCAAAATTTTGAATTTTTTCCTGAAATCTGCATTTTTTTTAAAATTTGATTTTTTTAAAAAATTTGATTTTTTTTTTAAATGTTGAAGTTTTGAAATTTTAAATTTTTTTTATTTCCTGCCTAGCCGCCTACGCCGAACAGGGACGCCTACGCCCACCTAGCCGCCTAGGATGGCCAAATAGGGGGTTTTCGTTGCGACGGACGGCCGCCTAGGCCGATTTTTAGAACATTCCAACATTTCCAAGGTCCCTCAAGTAACAAACAATAAACAAATAATCTCTAATTTTATATCCATCTAGTTGGTAGTATCTTATGATACAATTCCATATACTACCATTTCATAATGTATCAGTTGATCCAATATGGTACATATAGATTGATAAATAGTATTGAGTTTTTTTTACTTAAGTCATGCTATACTTAAGATCTGGATTCTGGAACTAGATAGACCTATAAAGATGAAATAAATAAAATTATGAGAAAATTATATAAAATCATGTTCCTATATGGATTTAGAAGTACAAACCTAAACTCCTAGAGTTATAATACATATGATACATGATACAATATGTGATCCACGATATGATACGCAAGTAAATCGTGTACATATAGAGAGGTGACAAACTAGGTATTAATATTTTAATGGTAAGAATCTAATAGGAAAGAAGCATGAAATAGCACATGTTAATTGATACTAAACAAGAAGGAAAAGAAACCTAGGAGAAAAGTTTGTATAGTGTTCTATGGGAGTTCATTGGTAGTGCAGAGAGTCATGGAACTAGTCTGCATTGAGAGGGTGGCTTTACCATTTATTCGTCCTTCAATGCCATATGGGCCCCATATTGTCAGATTTGCGTGCAATTTGGATAACAGTGGTACCATTCAAGATGTGAGGGGTGCACATATGGCATATTTGATGTATTCCTTCGGGTTAAGTAGACAACTAAGAGTTAAGGGCTAGTTTGCTTCGAGTAATAACTATCAGGGGGGGCACTACCTCCTCTAGCAGTGAACCTGCACAATGAGATGATGCAAGCAGACAAAATGATTCTCCATTAATATGACTCACCCATCCCCCCTGTCATCACGCCGAACTCTACCCACCATGAGGGACGGGTTAAGGTTAGGACTGGGTTGGGTATGAGGCGATAGGGGTAACCATTTTGTAGTTGACTCCACCCTTTTGCATTGATGGTATAACCTTGTCTGTGCTTGCTATAGTGAATGATTTGCCAGATATCTTCACAAAAACAAAGCCACCATACCCTAGGACAAACCACGAATAGACTCAACCAAGTCCTCTAATCTTACTTGACTACAATATTGTTTATACACCCTAGGACGAACCATGAAAGACTCTCAACCATGCATCACAGCATACACATTTATTAACTACAAAAATGCCTATATTCACCACGAATAGATTTCTCAACCATGCACAAAGGAGAAGATATTAAATTTATTGTAGGCAACTGCAACACACATAATGAAGAAACTGGGAGGTGATGGGAGTTAAACCTTATCATGGAAATCATCTTGAAGACACATGCACCTACATTTAGTGAAGAAAGCATAGATAGTAGTAGTACAGGCAGTTGTTGCCTCGCAAACAGAGAACAACTATCTGCATTATTTGTAACCAAATATTGACTAAAACCAAAAGCCACCTAACACACCCTGTAAGTACAATTTGCCGATAGCATTATCTTGATCCTAAAGACCAACAATAAGAGAGAGGATCGTCTTCATACGAGAGAGAAAAAAACAAGTGCATTAGGAGAAGCAATACCTCCAAAGTCCAGCATCATTTTGACACTCAGAACTGCTTGCAGATTCATAATAACTCTGAGGCTCTTGAAGGATGTGACCCGATTTTTGAGAGAACACAACAATAATAATCGTAGTCACAGGCCACATAGGTCAATCATTTAGTATATGGTGCTTATCCACCCTAAACCCATATATATATAGTTGAGAAACCCTAGTTTAGGTCATAGGAATTCCTAAATAGGAAACCCTAAAATAGGAAACCCATTACCTAAAATAGCTAGCACCAATTATGGACACGTCCAAATATGATCAAATTAAATATTTGATACAGATTTGTAAATCTAATCAAATCAAATATTTAATGTAGATTTCTAAATCGCATCAAATCAAATCTTTGATCATATTTGGGCTCCAAAATTTGTTGTTACCAAATCCAGACGACCCAACACTTGCATCAAGTAAGCTTAAAGCGTTTAATATCTTTCAACTATTGGATATAAACCCATGGAATCGAACCCATCTGAATAGACCACATATAAGAGGATTCCGAGAGCTATTTTTCGATCTATGATATGATCCGATCATGCACCCGTATCAGAAGCCAAACAGATGTTACAAGCTTTGAAGCTTTTTCTACATTAAAAACCTACTTATTTTTGTAAAATGATACATTAAAACTAGCATAGTTCTCGAACCTCTTGTTCTACATACGAAAAACAACAGTTAACACTAAGTTGTCAAATGCTAGATTACTAACTGTTTCAGGTTATTCAAAACAACAAATTCCTAGAATAAAACTTACAAAATAGTAAGAGTACTATGATGGGAAAATTAAGAGTGAAAGAGAAAAGAAAATATTTATGATTGTCATATTGTTGTGTCTTGCAATGTACGAAATAATATGACAGCGCCTGGATCTAACTCAAAGAAGGAAAATTAAAAATTGTTGATATTTTTTTGGTAAATACTTTCTGGTTTATTACAAAATATAAAAGGAGGGTAGGGTTGTTTTTTAGAAGCAGCTATATTTTGGAACATACTATTTTGATTTTTATATTGGGAAACTAAATAAAATTTAGTGTGTGTTGGATGATATCCTTAATTATGTCTCACTAACCAATTTGTTCACACAACAAATTTTGATATTTACTATTTAAGGGAGGAGGGGGAAAGGGGTGGAATGTAAAGTTTGTGGGGGAAATAACAGATGAAGCTTATAAAATTATCAGATTTATAATGAAAAACAAATTTTCAGCGGGTCATCTGCTAAATCTTGCCCCTGTGCACAGACTTGGTTTGCAAGTCAATACTGGGCATTTTGGATCATATGTAGGAAGTGAAGACTATGCACTTCCTAGAGTGTGTAGCATTATTTTACTAGAATAATGAAGCTTAAAAAAGTCTTCGTAAAACCCTCAATTTGCTAACATCTCCAAATCCCCAAAACCGCACCCCTACTCTCTCCTCTCAAGTCTTTGGCTCATGAATAATGATTGATGAAATTCACTTCTTCCAGCACTTGCTCTCAAGCTCAACCAAGTGATGAAACATTAAGTTACCAATTTTGTTCATTACTATAAAGTATGAAGCATGCAAACATTACTCCTATGAGTAGTTCAGGATGGGGCATGCCAGCATGACAATCCCAAACAGCAGATTGAAACATCAAACTGATTCTATATTGCACATAGGACTTATAAACCACTGCGCAATAACTATAACATTTGGACGATAGAAAATACTTGATGAGATAAATTTCAACGAGGAAGACAGTCAACCAACACTACATTCCGATAACACCAGTAACGTATAGCATTATTCTTTTTGTTTGATTGAAAATTTGATTAGCATAAAACGAGGGCTGCTACCTTTCAGGGTGCTTCGATCTGAAAACATCAAAAAAGGGACCTCCAGATTCTCTAAACAAAGACCTTAGCCACTTCCTGAACCTACATAGCAATGTGTTAAAGATAATGGTCAGATCATTAAATTGATGAATAGGCACAGTAAGACAAAGAACTAAAGCAGATAGAAAGATTGATATTTTATGCTAATACAAAGGAGCAGTTTATTTATTAACAATGACACCTCCGAGCCGGTGCAGATACAATAGCCTAATCTCGTCACGAAACATTCATCCATGGACGCTATGGTGCTAAAACACAAGAGTCATCTGAAATACAGTTCATTTACATAAGGTGTGGGGGTTTCACCAAATTCCTTAATTATACTGGGAGAATTCCTCATGCCCCGAATTTCAAATCCATACATTTTGGGCCATGACAAGCATTGTCCACCTCAATGAACTGTCAGCCTTCAATTTATCCAACCCAGAGTTGAATAAAAAAATTATAAATATCCAATAGTATAAGAAATCGACTGTTCACAAACTTTCCAGATCAAATTTACAATAAATTTATCAACCAACAAACTATTGGTTTCAAATTTACAAAAATATTGAAGTACAAATAAAATTGTGGAGTGCTCAATTCCAGCCTTTACAAAATAAGCGAAATCAAGAAAAGCACCCCTAATAGCCTAACAATTAAGTCAATTGTATCACAAATCTAGATTTCAAAACTATATATGGACAAATTTCAGAGAATAAGATAACAAACAATAATGAAAAGATTTAGAGAGAGAGAGAGAGAGATTTACATATAGTTTTAATTGACTTAGAGAAAACTTATGATCAAGTTACTAGGTAGATAATGTGGTGAGCTTTGGAGAAGAAACAAGTTCAAAGTAGTTATATTAAGACTATTAAAGCTATGTATGATTTAGTTACAACGACCGTGCGAACTATTAGAGAAGATAATAAACAATTTCTATTATCATTAGCTTACGTCAAGGATCAACATTAATTCCTTACTTTTTTCGCGGTAGTTATGAGTGAAATTACTAGGCATATCCAAAGAGGAGGTCTCATGGTGTTTGATGGTTGCTGATGATATTATGATCAATCGATGAAATTAGAGAAGGGTTGGATGCTAAACTATAAATGTGGACAAAAACTTTGGAATACAATGAATTTAAAATTAATAGGACGAAAACAAAATATAATAAATGTAGCTCAAACCAACATCAAAGAGAAATTAGGAGGAGTCTATATAGATGAACAAGAGATACCTAAGAGTGATAGTTTTCGATATTTATGATCAACCATTCATTTCGATATAGAGATTCAGAAAGTTGTAAACTATGATGGTTGAAATATAGGAGTATTTCTAGAGTACTTTGTGCTCGCAAGATACCTCCGAAGTTGAAAAAAAATTCCACAAAACTGCTATAAAGTCTGTTATAAGACCAGTCATGATAATGCTACGATGAATGAGTGAAAAAATATTAAAGGATTGGATAAGAAATGAAACCATACGTAGAAAGTTGTTCGCGCCAATTAAGGGCGATATAAGAGAAAATTGTCTTTGGTGTTTTGGACATGTGCAACCTATGGGGCATGGGTACTCCATCTAGGAAGGCGTACACGTACTTACTAGGTACTGGTACTCCTTAGGTACTTACCACATATGTACCCAAAATTTTATTTATTTGTATTCTCAATTTTTATTTTGGAAACTTTGTGGCTACTTTCTAGTACAAGTCATTTGATATCTTTTAAAATATAGCTTTGGTACTTTTGTTTTAGAAATCAAGCTTTTTTTTATTTTTAAACTTAAATTACATAGTTTTAGATTAAAGTTATTTAATGACTATGATGAAGAAATCTAGTTTTACTCTTATGAAGTCATAGATGAAGATGCATTACACACATATATAACTCCTCCCACTGTTAATTCGAAGGAATACTCTGGTTCCCCGTAGGATCAAACCCACACACACACATTGATCGTACCCTGGATTTTTAGAAATATACACACACTAGCCGTACCCTGGATTACATACACACAAAATACATATATATAATATATAATATATATATATTCAAAAAATATTATATATATATACACACACACACACAAAAATATGACTTTATATATAGAGAGAGGAGGGATCTACATCCCCCTATTATGCATTTCCGTGTTATCAACCGTTTGATCTTGTTTAAGTCATCTAATCTTAAACTGTTGATTTAAACCATTCAAATCAATGGTTAAAATTAAATGACTTTAACAAGATCCAACGATTAATAACATGAGGATGTTTGGAGATACAAAAATTTGGGAATGTGGATCCCTCCTCATATATATATATATATATATATATATATATATATATATATATATATATATATATATATCAGTGTTCTAAAAATCGGGCTAGGCGGCCGCCTAGGCGGCGCCTAGGCGCTATAGGCGGCCGCCCACCGCACCGAATTCGGCCAATTCGGCCTCCTAGGCGCCTTTTCGGACCTAGGCGGGCCTAGGCGGCCAATTCGGCCAAGGCAAAATTTTAAAAATTCAAATTTTCAAATTTTGAAATTTTGAAATTTGAAATTTCAGATTTGAAATTGCAAAAAATATTCAAAAAAAGTTCAAATTCCAAAAAAAAATTCAAATTTCAAAAAAAATTAAAAGAAATGCAATAAAAATTCAAAATATCAGGAAAAAAATCTAAAAATTAAAAAAAATCAAATTTTTTTAAAAAAATTAAAACTAAAAATTCAAATTTTCAAAAAAAAATTATGTTCGACCGCCTAGGCGGCCCTTTGGAGCACCGATTCCGCCTAGCGCTTTTTATAACATTGATATATATATATATATATATATATATATATATATATACTAACCGTACCTTGGATTTTTAGAAATTCTCGTATAGGTGTACCCGATATGTACTGTACTAGATACTCGTATTGGTACATATGTTTCATAGTATGCAACTCATACCAAAAGATGCTCCAGTAAGGATAAGCTAATATACTAGTTAATAGAGCCTTTAGAAGTAAAGGTAAGCCTAGACGAACAGGGTTTGAAGTTTTAAAGAAAAATATGGTACTTGTTAGCACTACAGAGGACATTGCCCTTAACAAAGTCGAATGGAATGAGAGGATTCAAAGAGTCGACTCCAAAGATTTAGGATAAAGGCTTTATTCTTGTTGTATCATGTTTTACGGATCATATTGTTGAGATATTGAGAAACGTGTCCAGAAAGTTAGTCAAAATGAGAATGCTAAGATAGATTATTCGCCATACATTAACACTATGTTTGGGACTTTGAGGAAGAGGGAAAAGAAAATTTGAGAGGATGAAAAATAGAGGGGAAGAAAAATTAATTTTACCTCCTTGTTTGGAATCTTTGGATGACCAAAAAGTAGGAAAAAAAAATGAAAAACTATTTTTTTTCGTTTGTTTATGTGACATAGATAAAATTACAACTTAGCCCTTGACTTTCTCAACATAGAAAAAGACAACGAATTAATTGAGGAGTAATTGGATAAATTTTACCAAAATCCCCTCTTGTGTGTTCATTCCCACCCTCCCCCCCCCCCCCCCCCCCTCCTCTCCTCCACTTCCCTTCCCCCTTTCCAAACATCATAACTTTTGATTTTCCTACCACTTTTCCCTCAATTTTTTCCTTCCCCCTATTTTCCTCCCTTAATAAAGGAGTGCATCCATAGTAAGTTAGAGATGACTCCAATCAAAGACAAGATGAGAGAAAATCGCCGCAAACCAGGACTAGAAGTAGGCGTAGATGAACATGGTTTAAAGTTTTAAAGAAGGATATGATTTTGTTAGCGTAGACGATAAGAAAAGCATTCAAACAGCCAAGCACCAAGATTTGGGATAAAGGCTATCTTCTTGTTGTAGTTATAGATAACAAACAATAATATAACATAGAAAAATTATGTTTGCAATTCTACATGATTATACTTTCCTGAGAAAGTAAAGGATTTAATGGCAACGGAAAGGCCTACTGTTATGGTCATATCTTCCCAGAATGACTTGGACCCTGCCACCATGTTGGTAAGTAGTTGGTCTACAGATATATAGTCCACCAGTCTGGACAGTGCAACTATTTTTTGCTTGGGGACTATACTAAGTTCCAAGCAGCATTATATATATATACTTGTATATCTTATCTACCATGTTCATATTGTGGCTTTTCAGATTTCCAAAAAGGAATTTAGTTTCAGCATAGTCGAATTCTTACAATAATCACATGAAAGATCTCGAAATTACTTGCACAAAAGGAATCAATGATAATAATAATATACCATCATGTCATATATATATATATATATATATATATACACACACACACACACACACACACACACACACACACACAATTTGCATGAAAGGAGAATCTAACTTCAAGATATAATCTCTATAATATCTTTCCACTGTATGCAATTTCATCAGCAAAGCAGCTGCATCATTCTAATACAGTGAGAAATATATATATATATTTCATTGATACATCAGATAATCAAGGATATATATAGTCCAAAATCATTGATAAAAAGGCCTAGATTGTAATAGTATCCCAAGATTGATATTATTCGTAATTCCCTAAAAACTCTCACAAAGACCAGATCAATATTATGCTTGCATGCCTCTGTGACAACCTAAAGTGGTGGGAGCATCCTATATATATATATATATATACACACACACACACACACACACACACACACAATTTGCATGAAAGGAGAATCTAACTTCAAGATATAATCTCTATAATATCTTTCCACTGTATGCAATTTCATCAGCAAAGCAGCTGGATCATTCTATTACAGTGAGATATATATATATTTCATTGATACATCAGATAATCAAGGATATATATAGTCCAAAATCATTGATAAAAAGGCCTAGATTGTAATAATATCCCAAGATTGATATTATTCGCAATTCCCTAAAAACTCTCACATAGACCAGGACCAATATTATGCTTGCATGCCTCTGTGACAACCTAAAGTGGCAGGAGCATCCTTGACATCAATTCATATATATATATATATATATATATATATATTTATTTATTTATTTATTTATTTATTTATTTATTTTTATTTTTTTATTTTTATTATTATTATTATTATTTTGAGGTTTTGAATGAAATTAGAAATCACTGGCTTTATTCTTGAGGGAAGGAGGCAATCATACCTCTTTCATCATTAAATTGTGTGCAAGCTTGTGTTTTCTCCTAATGACACAGATTTTGTGTTGCGGTTTGATTCCCCATATTGTTCTGCGTAAAATTATGTTACAAGTAACTGACGAAATTAAGGGAAGGGGATCCTTCTTCAAGGAAGCTGAATGATCATGGTGCCATTGCTTACTGTTGTGGAACTTCAGCAAGTAGAATGAGGAGTAAATTAAATAGATAGAGATTGATGAAGCAGAAGAAGAGAAACTAATAAGCAGAAGATGCAGAATGCACAAAAATAGAGGAAAAATAAACTTTCTTCCCTCACCATCGGTATCCCCATTAGAGATTTGTGATTAAACCAATGTTGATTGTTGAGGATGTTCGCAGCATCGCTCTACTCATGTTTTTGTTTTATCTTCACCTTCTCTTGTCTCCAGAACACCAAGAGAAAGGACATTTATCATGCTTTAGCGTAGAAGCCAAATATCGGGTGATGACATCCACCAAAGTAGATATTTGGTTTGGTCGTCTTCTAGGCGATATATGAGTGCTTCCATCTCCTCCACTGCTACAATTTACTAAACAAAGTACTATCCAAATTGCCAGCAATCCCGTCTTCCAGACGGACAAAACACACAGACATTGATTATTGTTTGGCCATTACCTTAAGTAGCCTCCGCATGACCAAGCCGACTTTTAAACAAAACATCGTGTCAATGAATGCAGCAATTCTTATTAGGCAAAATCTTGGCCTTTGACCCACCTTGAGTTTTGAAGAAAGGGGCATTAGATATATTGACAAGATACATTGTATTACATCTTTAATATTGTAAATAACCTTGACATCTATGCTTTGGCAATCACGCTATATATAGCCTTGGCAATTATACTGTGTATCGTAATCCGTCATGTACATACTGGTTCAGTCCCCAATGATCAATCAATTGCAAATAATTTTCTGCTATTCTTTCTTCCATATTCTAATGATAATTTCTTAGGTAAGATATTGAGGGGGGGGGGGGGGGGGGGAGGGGGTGCGGTACTCTTACTCGGTGAAAACATAGTCTAAAAGGAAACCCTTAGATGGTTGTGTGGCCGTATTTTCATGTAATAAAACACAACAAATGATGAGATCTTCTGTTGGTGGTCAATACACAGTTTCCTAGTAGGGAGTAACCACAGGTGTATATCACAAGCTGTAACATTAATACACCACAGTTTCCTAACAGGGAGTGACTGTAAGTGTATATATATATCACATGCTGTAACATTAATATATCTTGAAATCGAGAAACTGTCTTGGAAGTTTATAGTGCATTCAGTGGTTAAAACTGAAATTAGGACTGCAAATGATCAGAGCAGCTCGCAAGCTCGACTCGACTTGACTTGATAAAAGATCGACGCGGTTCCACTAACAAGCCAAGCTTGAAATGAAAATGAGCTTAATTACCTTCTTGAGCCGAAATTGAACATAGAAACTTCGGCTAGCGAGCTCGTGAACAAGCTCGTTGAGTACTCGCCTCTGCTCAACTTTTTTGACTCGACTATGACTTAGACTCAATTTGACACGAGTCGACCCGTACACAATTCCTAGATTTGGATGTGAAAGTGTCATAAAATCATAGGAAGTTCAGCTAGCAACTAGCGAGCTCGTGAACAAGCTCGATGAGTACTCGCCTCTGCTCGACTTTTTTTACTCGACTATGACTTAGACTCAATTCGACACGAGTCGACCCGTACACAATTTCCTAGATTTGGATGTGAAAGTGTCAAGAAATTTATGGCATATCTAGCATAACTTTTAGTCCCACATCAGGTGGGAACTAAAATGAAAATAGGAAACTACTGTAAATAAAGATGACCATAGTCTCTCTCATACTTGCTGTGGTTGGAAATTAAATGACCATGGCCCATGAAGCCTACTACTTGAGCTCGAACAACTCACGAGCTGCTCGCCAGCAAGTCGGCTCGGCTAGCAAGCAATGTGAACTCGAGTTTGCAGATTTTCTTACAAGCTTGGGCTCGAGCTCGATAAGGACCAACAGTAAACGAGCCAAGCAAAGCTTGGCATGGCATGATTGCAGCCCTAACTGAAATGTTCAATAAAAAACTTATATGATTTAGCTTAATTGATTTTCTTATGCATTGGGTGGTCAAAATTGTTGCTATAACCAGAACGATTTGTTTCATTCATACTCTACAATCTTTCTCCATAAGTTTAGCATGATCCATAATGGGGTTCTCAATATATAAACTATAAAGACACCCATGTCATTGGCACACTAGCTCCACCAAGGTAGTCCAGTTCATGTCTCCCTACCTTCCAAACTGAATTTGGGCATAATTAACTGTTAGACTTGATCTCAGAGTTAATGTGCTCCAGTCCAAAATGTACATAATCTTATATATTCTAGTCATAATGCACATAGTCGTACCACTTCCATAATATCTTAATGGTTCTCAGACATACATATTCTTCTCAAAGCCTGGATCTGCATCACATCGATCTATGGCAGCAGGAGCAATGTTGAGGTCACCGACAACAATAACTCTCTTTCCTTGACCCAAGAGGGATTCCCACCGTTTCTGCGACAAAGGATGATAGTATCAGTTCAGAACATTATATGTGCAATGTAAAAATTCTTTAGGCCTAAAAATATTAGTAATACAATTAGACAACCGTAAAAAAGGACATTATCCAACATAATAGCTGAAACTTGACAAATCAAGTAGGTCAATATACAGTAAACACACAACATTTATATAACAGAAGGGAATGGAAGTAAAAGAATCGTGAGTTATGCCTACAGCAAAAACATTTAAAGCCTCCGCTTTTCCTTTCTTCAATTCTCCTAGAGTAGTAAATAGCCTCTATTTGTATGTGTGCACCCCCTCCAGCCTAGCACTCATTTTTGCTACAAAAATCCACTCCACAAAGAAGACCAAAACAGGAATACTTTGTGAAGCCCGCCAGCCCCAAATGTTGCTTTGATTTTATAGTTTAAAAACCACATATAGGGTCTTGGAATCTCAACCTCATCAATACCATCAATATATGTCAGTAGTAGTACAACCATAGTTGGCATGCTTAAAAGTTCGACTGGTAGAAAAGGAGAATAATTTGGAAAGCAAAAGTTAAAAAAAAAGAAATCTCTCTCTCTCTCTCTCTCTCTCTCTCTCTCTCTCTCTCTCTCTCTCTCTCACACACACACACACACACACACACACACACATATATATATAGGTGAGGAAGGTGATTGATCACAAAAGTTCTGGTGCTTATGGAGTTGATCATACTTTTTGATGTCCAAAAGCCATTACTTAGCTAAAATGTATGAGAATAATTATGGTTTTCTTAGGATTTGAATTATCATTACCTTTATATGTAATCCTAATTAGAGTAGGATAGGGTCGAGTGTGAAGTAAAAGCTAGAATACTTTAAAAAAATAAGAATTACAGATCAAGTAGGAATTTGTCTTTTCATGTAACGACCCGTTCCGTTCAAACGGACAGCCGATTCAAACGGCACAAGTGCCACGACCCGACCCGCTTTGCTCAGCGAGAAGACTCGTTTGAGGCAAAAGATTTTCAGACTTGGCCCTTCAAGAGTTCGGACTTAGACTTTCAAAGGCTCGCTAGGAGTATCGCTCGACCGAGGCGAATCATCGCTAAGGTGGGTGGCTACGATAAACTTGTCTTTGCTTAGCCAGCACCCTTAAAATATCGACGATACATGCTACTCGCTAGGTGATTCACCACATGCACGCTAATAAAGAATACAACGCACCTAGCTAATGGAATAATTCCAACTTGTATTGCTTGTGTTAGAACATGGAAATAAAACTTTGCTTATAT